>JASDQU010735482.1:25737-46995 GCA_032191745.1 Picea mariana
CAGGCATAACACTTTACCTCTCCTCCTCTACCTCTTCCTCTTCCTATAGTAAAAGAGTTTCTACCACCACTCTGTCTTCCTCAGGAACTTCCTCCTCTTTCAGAGTGACTGTGTGGTTTCTCCGCCTCACCTTTGGGCTTCTGTGCCTTGTTATGGTAAACTCCTTTTCCTCTGTTTAAATTTCTACCTTTGCTTTCTGGAAAACTTATCCTCTGCTTTCAGCGCAATACAATTCCACTGTCCTTACTGTCATCATGTTGATTTCATCCTGGATTTCATATCTCAAGCCATTGATGTATTTGGAAACTTTTTATTCGTCTCTCTCTCTTTGTCCATCCTCGATGTTCAGTTTGTGTAACTCCTTTGTGTACTCCTTCACTGTCATTCCTTTATGTCTCAGGTTCTGCAATCTCCTGAACAAATTTATTTGATAGTCCTTGGGTATGAATTTATCCTTTATCTTGGCTACCATTCAATCCCAAGTCTTAATCTTTTGTTTTCCCTTACTCCTCATGTCAGCCTGCAATTCATCCCACCACAGTGTTGCATGTCCTTTCAACCTGGTGACAGCATGTTTCACCTTTTTCTCCTCATCGACATCTTCATAGTCGAAATACTTGTCCATTTCTCATATCCAATCAAGAAATTATTCGACGTCCAAATTACCTTCATACATTGGGATATCTATCTTTTCTCTAGCTCCGAACTTGACAATCGCTTTCAATAAGTGCTCTTCTAGAACATCCTCTGCTATAACTTCTTCAACTTCCACTTCTTCATTCTCGGCATCACTGATATCTCCAACATCAAGTGCTCTCCTTTAGGTTGTTTCCATGGCATCCATCCTTGCACGTAGTTATCTCATCTCTTGTTCCATATCTCTATTTGATACAAGTGGCTCTGCATGTCTCCTAGGCAACATTGTGTTGTTGTATCTAATACCACTTGATAATATCAGCCTACTTCTTTGTCTCCTCTTCCTACATAAATCAATTTTGTTAGCTCTGATACCAGTTGATGCACAACCCCCTTCCCTCCTAAGGATTTGGCGACCTCCTAGTCTCAAAACTTCAAAATTATGGAACCGAATTGGTTCTTCGGGCCTTCAACAAACCCTGAACAATTAATTCACACACAGGTCCCCTTGATGTTACCTGCAAGTTTGAACTACCTGCAACTCCTCTCTCTATAAGTGCTTAGCAAAACTGATTCATGAGTACTATTCTTGCGCTATACTCTTTCTCCTCCTGCGGGCTATAACCTCGAGCCAACCCCTTCACTACTTCGGGCTTCACAATATTGCAACCTCCTCCTTTGTTTCCTTCTTAAACATGTTTCCCCAAATTCGTGGATCTTTGCCACGTGTCTCCCTGGATCTTATGGTCCAATTGTACTTTGGGTTTTGTGACTTTGTGAATATTTCATTCACTCCACACTCAATTCCTCCAGACCTCTATCTACCATATTCTCTAATCCATTTCCACGCACCTCCTTGTAGCCAATGGTTAAGATCTCTTCGCGACTTCGAAAATCCCGCTTCTCAACACTTCTCAACATTTCGCACTCCGAAATGTCGAAATACCTCACAAATAATTCTCTGTGCAACTTTTCCTAGATATGACGGTCTGTAACGATCCCAATCCCTCCTAGACAGATCTTTATCGTTAACCTCGGGAAACCTTAAGAGACTACTCCCTTTGAATATTTCATGTTGTTCTTCCTCCTGAACTTATTCTTCCTTGAACTTTTGCCTCCTTTGAATTCTCTCCAACACTTAGTCGAAATTTGAGCCTATACACGCCTTGCAACATGTCCTCCTTGGTAACTTAGCTTCTTTGGGGATTACTTTCGCTACACCTCCTAAGCTTCTGAGTCAAAAGACTCTGTCACATACTCTTTGCGAACAAAATTCCTTCAATCTTGACTTTGAAGGTGACTGTGCACTCTTTGCATCATTTCTTCTACGCCCTATTGTTCCCTTTGAACAATACGAAACTGAGCGAGGTTCCTCCTACCCGTACTCTCAAAATATCTCTGATGAATCTTCTGAGTCAAAGTGGAATCTATCACGACCACCTTGTAGACGTTATGCACTCTTGCACACAAAAGTTGTGTGTTATCTCTTCAGATCTTATGAGTCGAAACAGACTCTGTCAACGCACTCCTTGCAAACACTATGCACACTTGCACTTGCTCGTAGAAGAGAAACAATTGAAGCTTACTTGAATCTTCATATATTCATAGATTCAACCATGTAAATGCATGCATAAACGCAAGAACAAGAAATAATAGAGAATTTCAAATAAACAGGAAATTCTACCATTCATTCATTCAGATAGACACGACAACTACTCCTTTGTTATATTCATCCAACTGAAATATACATGTGTTCATAAACTGCGTCAACAAATTCTACAGTAACTATCAGTATCCCAACAACAACCTCTACTGGGAAACAATACAAAGATTTATACAAGAGGGGCTCTTCAAGCCTTTCCCTCCAACTACTCTAGAGCTATCCTAATGAAATAAAAGTTGTCAACTCTAGAATTTATTAGAATAAATATTTGTGACAGATAGATAAGATCGAACACATCGAATCTGTACTGCACTCAGCTTCATTGAAATAAATTACATTCTCTGATGTCCTCATGAAATCATCCAGCTCCATAATATTAAATATGTTATTTAATTACAATTCCTTTCAAAATATTTGTGTGATACGCCTTCTTCAAAATTTAAAATTCTTCAAAATGTGCGTTGGGCGCTTAGTTATCCTCCACTCTTGCTTTGTTGGCGATGCTCCTGCATCAATATGATGACTTTCCCCTAAGTTTGAGATCAATTTACAAAGAGACATTTGATCGTCGACTATATTGCGCTTGGCCCAATGATCAACAACTACCTAGAGTGTATGATGTGTTTCAATTTTGGGGATACAACTACATGATATGACCCTCCAATATTCATGGAGAAAATGTAGGCCTCTTTATTTTCCAAAATTTCCATGTGGGATCTAAACATAGAAACAATTCACAACAAACCAATAGGAGATTAATTCCATATTGTGGTCTGTCATATTACAGTGGTGAATGGAGAATGCTAGTAGAATATAATCCTAGCATGTCATCATATGGTCTAAATTTGAATATATATATATATATATATATATATATATATATATATATATACATTGTCTCCAATCGGAAAGTGGAAAAGAAATGAATAGAGGTCATCTTATGTATATATATGGGCATGCATACACACACAAAAATATTGTCAGTTTATAAATAGTAGTAAGGGAAGGGGCCCTACTGTACGACCGAATTGTCAATTTGTTGAAGTTATAAATGATAAAGATGAAGATATGGAAAGAGAGGTTGATAGATTGATAATGGTTGAGGCTATTATGGAAGTGAACATTGGGGATGAGTTATTGATTAATTACCCCTTCTTAAAACGCACACCTTCTCGAAAGAAAAGGGAAGAACAAGGCCTCCCTAAAGATGTTCTTAAGGGTAGAAAACCAAAGAATAATCAATGAGTGTGGATTGACATTTTATAAACTATGTTGTCAAAATTGTGTTTTATTTTAAATTATTTTATAAAATAAGTCTATAAAATAATGTTTTGTTATTAAATTGAAGTATATATGTTCATACATTCTATATTTTTATTGGTTAAGACATATTTGATTACATTTCTTTGAAATTGATACAATTATGATTTATCCAATTGTTTCCAAACATTAAATAATGCTTGTGTTTGTTGATAGGTAGAAGATATTGATGATACACCTACTAATACCCAAGATCAAATTGGGTTATTAATATTTGGACGGGATGATCTAAACCATCCTTTAAACCATATCAAGGTGAAAAAAGAAACATTGAAGAGGATACTACTAGTTGATAAATTTGAAGAGCTTATGAGATTAGCATACATTGATGACATGCCACATAGCTTTAATAATGATGATGATGATAGTGAAAATGCAGTGCATGAAGAAGGATTGAATGAAATTCTTACATGTTTCTTTGGGGATGGAAGCAATGATGATGATAATGATCATATGGTTGACAATAACGATGATAGCAGGGGTAATTACCACCAACGTAATATTGATGATAATAACCTGAAAGACTCAATCAAGCAAGCTGTGAAGACACTCGTGTTCAGATTGGGTGCAAGTAGAACCTAAAAAATTGCATGCACATTGATATTATTAGAAATCAAGCCACTATTTGGTTGATCATACAAAGGATTCACTACCCTATTGAACTGAGTTGAAATGTATTTCTTACTTTGCATTGTCAATTGGTGTACATAATTCGTAAACATTCATCAACTTCATTTATATTTATTTAAGGGGATTTTAAAACCTTATATTGTATATAAACATTCCTAGTATAGATTGACATATAAAACATGTTCATCTTAAGTCAAACATTCAATTGATTTAATCTCTAGCTATCTTATACGGCACTAAAAACTAAAATATTCCCTGAAGATAATGTGTTTCCATCAACTTTCAAAGAAGAAAGTCAGTGGTTAGTTGAGTTAGGGATTGAATATAAGAAAATCATTCATTTAAAAATGATTGCATTTTATACAGAGATGAATATCAAAAAATGTAGAATGCCTGGTATGCAAAGAGACAAGATATTGTACAGATGTACAAGGTCCTACAGTTCCAAAGAAGGTTTTACATCACATGCCAATTATACCTAGACTTCAACAAATGTTTCCTTGCAATTCACTTGCAAAATTGATGGAATAGCATGCAAAGAACAAGAGTAAAGATGGATTCATGCAAATTTTGGTTGACTCCAAAGAAATGAAACACATAGAGGAAAAATGGCCAAGTAAATTCAAATATGAACCATGTAGTATTAGGTTTGGTCTTACAATTGATGGAGTGTTCTCATTCTCTTTCCTGAGCTCAAATTATAATGTTTGGCCAGTCAAATTGATAATATACAATATTCCCCCATGGATGAGTGTTAGAAAGGAGCACCTTATTCTGGCTCTCATTGTTCCAGGAAAACATCAAGTTAAAAACATGGATGTTTATATTGCGCCTTTTATTGATGAGATGCAACTGTTATGGAAATGCATAAGAATGTATGACATATCATGTCCTCCATCAAATAGGTCCTTCATGTTGTATGTGTTGTAGGTGAATCCCCCTACGGACAAGTGGATTCCCTCTTGGTCTCTAGACTCCTAAGTCCAAGACAGAAAAGTGCTTAACATAGACATTGACTTCCTTTTAGATCTAATCAAGCTAATAAATGAAAGAGAAGGAGAAAAATATGTAACTTATTAGCAACGTTTGTCCTTGCAAAGTCCTGGTTGAGCTTCAATCCTAAGCTCCCTGATAGGTCCTGTAAAACAAACAAAGGTACAAAAGACTTCCTACTCTATTGAGATTAGCTCAAACATAGATCCATCTACTGCAGACAAACTCATGTGGAACAAGCATAAGTTTGAAAGAAACAGACCAAGCATTGATTATTAATGAGAACAAGTAAAAGTACTTACAATCCTTTAGATGAAGGTGCAGCATCTCCTTCCAGTTCTCCTTGTCCAACCCCTTTGCTCAAATAATCTCCACTGATTGCTTTGATAACATTTCACACATGAAATCATAAGTTTGATGTAATTCTCAATCTCCATATGTCTTCTACCAGGAGGAGGCCTCCTTATATAGGTTTGGAGAGGCCTAACCACTTGAGAGATCATTGGGGTAAGTTGAGGATTCCTCTCCTTCAGTTGTGGATATTTCCTAGGATCATGCCTTGACCCAAGATTCGAACCCAACTACCTTCAGATATTGAGGGGATTGTCCCCTAATTTCCTCCAACAAACCGAATTTCGCCCAAAAAAGAGTAGTGCTCCCTCAAAAGGGGCACAGAGCATTGGAACACTTCTATGTAAGGGAGTACAGAGTGCCAGCACTCTCTGTCAGTAGCTAGAGGAGTGCTCCTTCCCAAAATTGATGTTTTAGTGGCTTTTCCAGTGGCACAAGGTTTATACTCTTCTGTCAATTGATTTTCCTTCTTCAAACTATTCTTTGAGGTGTCTTAGTGTCCTTACGATGTCGTTAAGGAGACTACATAGGCACTGTGATGTTTACAACACTAGATACACTTGAAACCAACATGTGACACTTGAAATATTTATAATGATGACATTTAGCATCATTGCAATGAGTAATTTTGATGCATAACAGATTTCCCCCCAAAGTGAAAAGTCAGAAGATGATGATGAATGAAGTACTTTGTAGACTTTTTAGAGTAAGGGTATGGACACATAGAGGCTAGAAAAAGATGCACACAACCATCAAACAAATATTATAACATGCTTCAAACCCAAGGCAGGCATACCTATGCTTGAGTGATAAAGACTTTTTAGGTATGGCCGCCATAAAATACACTGTGGATCCATAAATATATTGATAAAAGGTATAGCCACTGAAGATACAATGTGGATCTATACTCCCATGACCTGAACTAATCGTAGCCATGAAGAATACACAGTGGATCTACAAAATGACAAGACATAGCCATGACCAATACAAAGTGGATCTATGTAATAGTATATGTTTCATAGTTCAAAAGAACTCCTTTGCAACATGGGCAAAGTATACATAAGAGTGAAAAAATCAACCCAGGGTCTTCTTACCGATCCCGATGTAGTACGAAACTAACCATGTGAATAGATGTCCTGATGTTGAACATGGAAGAAACCACTTGATTACTGGTCAATGATGTAAACCGTTAACAAGTGCGAGGGAAATAATCATTGATGTCAATGGTTCCCAAGGTACTCTAGTATATTCCGACGAATGTGAATGAATGAGCTGAAGTCAAACATCCATGGAATCATCCGATCAGGGGTCAATGGTGTAATCCCGATGTCATATGTGAGGAGGCCTGCCATTGAGGCATGCAGGTCCGAAAGTACTAACTGGTCTCTAAGTCTAGTTCCTGGATAATGTGTTGAAGTCGACAGGAATAGACTCGTCAAAGGAGGGCCTTGATGTATCCCCCATCAACGGCACGAAACTGACATAGAGCTGTAATTGGAAAATCAAATGAACATGGACTGAAACAGGTATTGAAATAGGATATTTGTGATGGATGACTCTCAAGGCAGATACTTCCCTTGAACACTAAGGCACAACAAAAAAAAATTGACATGGACCAAAACTTGATGATGCAATGGATGTTGTGGTTTTCTTCAGGTGACCCAAAGGAGGAAAAGAAACTCAGAGGATTGGCTCAGTGCAAAGGTTCAAGGGATCAAAATGCATGCAAAGACAAAGTGTCGTGTTCAAGGGCGACCGTAAGAGTTACTGGTAGTGTTCTCAAAAACTTCTTGGCTTACTTCTTTCAATTTTCCCCCCATCCATATAGAAGAGTACCTCTTTTTAATTTAATGAGCTCGAGGAGGGTAACACATGCTCGATATGATTCACCTTCAGTAAGTTCCTCTACCTTTTTTTAGCGAACTGGAAGAATTAAGGGTTCGGTATCGTATGGGCCCTTCAATGTATGATTGTTTAACGAGTCTAGAGAAGGTAAAATCAGTGGATTTTCATATTTAGAGAGTCTGAAAACAACTTAAAGATGACTCCAATGTTGTCCTTTTTCGTAATATTAGTCTCGCGAGGCTGAAAAAGTGATAAATTATCACTCGAAAGATGCCCTTTCAAACCTTTTAACGAGTGGGAAAGGAAGCAAGATCACTCGAAAATATTTTCACATTTAGAGAGTCTAAAAATAGTTTAAAGAAGACTCCAAGGGTTTCCTTTTTCATGTATCCATGCAGGTTTGAAAAAGAGATAAAATTTTACGCGGCGTATTCTCATGTGTTTGAGCTTGAGAACGAACAAAGACTATGCTCATGAAGGTGACAAGATAAAAATGAACAAACCTGCTTCAAAACCTGCCAATAATGTCAAAACTGCATTCCATGGGATCAATAAGCCTCCAAACATTTATCAAAAACCCAAAAATAACTATATCATATGAAAAAAATGAAATGTATAATAGTAAAAAATGTCATTTACCATTTCATTTATGCAGAGATTTGTAGCAGTGGAGAATTTGTGTTTTGGAGCTGAATATTGAATTGTTCGGTGCCGGAGATACGGTTGATCATTTTCCTCGCCGTTTGGACTAGGATGGTGTTCTTCTCCTTCTCTTTCATTTGCATGATTTAAATTTTGTTTTAAGGCACTAAAAAGTTATGAAAAACGATGCCCTGGGTCAACCCAAGCGCCCAAAAATATCAGAGCTACCTAAAAATCATGGGTATGCACTGCATGGCTTGGAAAACACTCCTCTTAACCCATGGATGGCATGTAAATTCTCTAATGTAGTGGCAATGGGAGCGCTGTCTCAAAAAAACATAAGAAAAATGCCCAAAAAATGGCTCACGCGCGCTCAATATGTGAGGAGTGTGTTTTGAGTTTTTGAACATTTAAATGGCTAATGTTAGGGTGGATTGATGTCCTAATGTTCATATAAAAAGGGCATTGTTATTTTTCAAAAACAAACAATCATTTTTAAAATTTTAAAATTTCCAAAAATTCGTCGAAATCATGATTTAATGAATTTTGTTGTTAATTGCAGGTGACTTCAGCAACATGCTTGAGTGGAAAGAAAGAGAAAATGATCTCAATGATGTGGCTGCTCTAAAAAGTCCCCAATCGAGAGCCGCGTTGAGGAATTGTGGTCTCCTCAAATATTTCAAAATGCAAAAGATGAAGAAGGAGATTATTCTTCTCGAATACATGATCGGGTTGTGGAACGTTGCAGGGAAAGGGTTCCAGATAGGGATGCATCTTCTAACCATCAAGCTAGAGGATGTATATTTCATAACCGGTCTTTTGAAGAGAGGGATTCCTATATCTTTATCCGGGCAGAGGGCACTTCTTGCACTTGTGGATGAGTATCTGGCAAACCATTGTGTTCCGGGAGCGAGGCTAGTCGGAGGCAGGATTGCAATCAAAGATATCAGAGACTTGCCTCTTCAATCCATCTTATTTTCCATCACAAGCATAGTAGGAAGTAACAGTGCACACCTAGTCTCAAGATCACAGGTGGCTTATGGTTTACAGTATTTAGAGCCAACACTTTTAAACTGGAGTGCAGGGCTCCTTCAAAATGTGAAGGAAAAAATCACGAGATGTAGAGAAAGACAGCAGAAGCAATTTGGGTATGGTTCATTCTTGGTTTTGTTATTTTTAGAACGCATTCCCCAGATGCAACCTCAGATTTCATTGGCAGTGCGACCAGTGGGAGAACCACGTATGGAGCGGTGGACAAGACTGTCCCTGAGACTAGGCTCAGATTCAAAATTTAGATTCACCGAGGACTTCTTCGCTTGGTTGAGATGCCAATTGATTGTGATAGAAGATTTTCCATACGCCGGAGTGGATTTCCAGGGAAGCATGGACTTGTTCCTTCCAGTAGGATAGAATTGGGATGCGTCAGGTGAGAAACCAAAAATAATCTTGACAAGTGTTTTTTTTATTTTTATTTTTTTTTAAAAACGTTATATTATACTCTTTTGGGGGAGTACACAAAAGAGTCTTGAACAGACATATCATTTCATCGTGTAGATAGAGGAGTAGTACATCCAGAAGATATGACAGCATTGGGGTGTCACGGAGATGCTCAAGTTGTAGTTGATAATGGGGTAGCAACAAGAGAACTCCAGGAGGTTGAAAGAAACCTCCAAGGCCTCACGACAGGTATCCCTCCTCTTAGCAGGCGAGAAATACCGCTACATCTACAGAGACACACTGTGGGTGTGTTCGAGAGTCTTAACTCTCTATTGAGGTGAATAGCCCGCGCAGTGATATATTATTCGCAGCATAATGTGATGCAAGGAGATTAAGATCTTCCTGATGATTGTATATTCTGTAGGACGATGTTTATGGGTGTGAGGACCCACATTTTGCCTATCTATGTACCATTTTTTTATGTAATCAAACATTTTCAATCACTCCATATATATACATACATTTCCAAGTTTTTATAGTGCCAAAGGATTTTAAAATGATGTTTTTATGTGATGTGTTTTAATTTACATGATGATATATGATGTGATTCATTTCCTTTATGAAAGCTTATCTATGTGCGAGATATCTATCCATAATGTAATTTGCTAGTGAATCTGAAATGGCATTAAGTTCTCTTGGTATGTGTCGATATTTGATAAAATCAAACATTCGGTCAAGACGGCGAACTTGTAGATGGAGACACAGCAGGATAGGGTTGTGAATAGCGTAGATACGATTGAGTTGAAATACTACGAGTTGAGAGTCCAAATTGACAATTATGCGAGAAATGCCTAGGGAGGATGCTTCGGTTAAAATTCCAATGACAGCATGATATTCTTCCATGTTATTAGTTGTCGATCCTAAGAAAATACCTCCTAAACTAACCAACCCATCAGAGTGGTAAATGACCCAAGCTGCAGAAGAAATGTTTTGGGTGTGTCGACTAGCACCATCCGCAAACCCGACAAACATAGGAAAGGAAGATGTCATCTGCACATGAAAAACACAAGACATAGTATAAGTGGCTAAGGAAAAACTCGAGAACGCAAGAGAAAAGACACACCAAATATAAAAATGCAATAGTGTACAAAGAACGTATGCTAGATATCCTAGGCATAGTACTTCTTCAAGTAAAGCCCGTTCTGGGGCTCACCCAGGGAAACTCCATCGTAATCGACTAGTTCATAGGCACCTCTATGTAGAACATGTTTCACGATGTAGGGACCGTGCCATAGAGGTTCTAACTTCCCTTTCCCTAACTTATCATGAGCCTGGTCATAAACAAGGACTAGGTCTCCTTCTGCAAAAGTGCGAGGATGGACGGATTTGTTGTATTGATGCTTGATTCTTTTTTGATACATCTCATTAATGAGAGCAACATCACGACGTGTTTCTTCTAGTCTAGTCAAGTGTAGGAAACGTTCTTCTTCAGCAGAAGTGTGGGGCAGGAGTTCTACTTTAAGTTTTAATGAAGGAATTTCGCACTCGATTGGTAAGACAACCTCAATGTCATATACTAACTGGAAGGAAGTGAATCTAGTAGCAGTTTTTACTGAGGTCTGATAAGCCGAGAGAGTGGAAAAAAGTTGTAAATGCCAAGATGTCTTGTTTATCCCTACCATCCGTTGGATCATCATTTTGAGGACCTTGTTGATAGATTCAACTTTTCCATTAGCTTAAGGGTAGTTGGGAGATGAGTTCTCGTGGAGAAAACCCAACTTGGTATGAAACTCATTCATCATCTGGTTTTGAAAATGGGAACCATGATCAGTGACAATGGTCTATGGAACACCAAAGCAAGTGATGGTGTGATTAAAAAAGAAAATTGTTGCAGTACGGTCATCATTCAGAAAGGTAGGCATAGCCTCAACCCATTTTGTAAAGTAATCGACGACGACAATTATATAACCGTGCCCCCCGGCTGAGGTAGGATTACACTGCATGAAATCGATGCCCCATTTGGAAAAGGGGTCGATGGAAATAACGGGATGTAGTGGAGCAGGGTGGGTGTGTGCCTTGTTTTGAAAAACTTGGCAGGGTGGGAACTTTTTGACGGCCTCCATACAATCCTTGAAGATGGAGGGCCAAAAGTATCTGGCACGTAAAATTATTTGGGTAGTAGCCATCCCAGAAAGGTGACCGCCATAGGCTCCAAGGTGACAGTCATTGAGGACATGTTCAGCCTCTTCATGAGTGAGACATTGTCACAGGATGGTATCAATGCCACGACGATATAAAGTGTCGCCAATAATAAGATAACGACGAGAGTGGTGGTGAATACAGCGACGTTCTTCGCAAGAGATATCGGAATGAAAACGTTGTGTCTGGAGATAGAGAATGATGTCTCCATACCAGGGATCAGAAATGCTAATGAGGAATAGAGATTCATCAGGAATAGAACCGCTAGGTTCAGTTTCTTCATCAGCACAGGGAAAATCGCAAATGAGTTCTGCGAACACCAGGGACTTTTTAGATTTCGACTTGGCAAATTCAAGATTGAATTCTTGAAGGATTGCGATCCATTTAGAGTATTTTCCCCCAAGCACTTGACGTGTCAGGATGTGATACATGGGGTTTGAATCTGTGATAACCATGGTGGTGCGTAACAGAATGTAGTGACGAAATCTTTGGATGACGATGATGGCTGCCAGAGCCAACTTCTCAACATGCAAGTAATGAAGTTCAGGTCAAGATAGAATTTTACTCGTGTAATAAATCACATGTTCTTCACCGGAAGAGTCCTCTTGAACTAACACCATGGCAATAGTGGAAGCAGAGGCCTCTAAGTAAAGGATATAATCCTTTGTATAGTACAGAGGATGTAACAAAGGAGTGTTAGTTAGTGCATGCTTGAGAGCATCGAACAATAGTTGAGCAGTGTCATCCTAGATAAAAGGGGCGTCTTTATGTAACAATCGCATGAAGCCTTTAGTGATCTCAACGTAGTTACAAATAAATCAGCGAAGAAAGTTTTCTTTCCCCTACAAACTTTGGAGTTGTCATAGGTTGTTAGGTGGGGGTAAAGCTATAATAGCTTGAATCTTTAAGGGATACACTTGAATCCCGTCCTTGGAGAAAACAAATCCAAGAAGCTAGCTGGATTCGACAGTGAAAATACACTTATGTGGGTTCAAACGAATGTGGTAGAACCGACATCGAAGAAAGATAGCCCGTATATGACCAAGATGGTCAGATCGACTGGATGAGTGGGTGGGTAAGTCATCGAGGTAAGGTTTCACAATATGTTTGATATCATGGAAAGCGTAGGACATGGCTCGTTGGAACGTAGCCCCAACATTTTTAAGGCCAAATGGTAGCTTCCTATACGCGAGAGTTCCCCACGGGAAGATAAAGGTTGTCTTATGTTGATTAGCCGATAAGATGTCAATCTGGTTATACCCTGAGAAACCATCCATAAAAGAGATAATTACGCTACCAGCACAATTATCAATAATCTGGTTGATAAAGGGTGTTGGGTAGCTCTCTTTTGGACAAGCCTTGTTAATATCCCTATAATCAACACAGACACAAATGGTTCCTTGTTTCTTAGTAACCAGAACGATATTGGAAACCCATTCTATCAAGGGGACATGATAAATGAAGCCAGATTTCAATAACTTTTCAACCTCTGTCTTAATAGACGCGGTCTTTTTAGGGTGGACTGGGAAGAGTTTCTGTCGAATAGGTTTGACACTGGGGTAGGTTTTAATCTCGTGCACAATGATCGATGGATTGATCCTGGGCATCTCTTTTTAGCTCCAGGTGAAGACATCGCGAAATTATTTAAATAAATAAGTATAAGAGACCACTTCCTCGGGTGCTAAATTAGCTCTGAGGCTAATTTTTTCCACGATACCTTCCTTGATCGAAATATCAATAATGATCGTAGATGATATGTTGCCCAAATTCCCCTTAGAAATAGTATCTTGTGTGAGGATGGGAGATTGCAGAAAATCGACAACATCAAGAGGGAAGACAGAGTGTATGTCTTCTTGAATTTCTTCGAGAGGTGGAAGAAAAGAGGACCGATGATGGCTATCATCCCAAGGTACATCGTTGAGGCTAAGTATTTCCATTATGGATTCATTGAAAGGAAAAATTTGAGAAATGTAGTCGATTGCAGATTACAAGGAATTTAACCATGATGGTATCGAATAAGTGTCAAGTGCCAAGAGATGTTGGTCATCCGAAGAGGGAGAGGCAGATTGGATGGCAATGTATGAGGTTTCGGCTGGACTAAGTGGCATGGTTTCTCCTAGTGCATCGAATTCCAAAGGACTGGGTACAATCCAAAGGTCATATGATTCCAAGGATTGATAAACCATAGTCGAAATCATATTGATCATGGCAATATGATGTGCAGTGGGTGGAAGTGGTGTAGGGAAGGTACCCATGAGGCTATAATATTTCAACAAGCCAACACCAACGCTTTCATATGTGATTTTGTGATCTCCCAAGAATGGAATACTATTGGTAGCAAGAGCGCAAGCGTCAGGTGTGCGGAAATCCAACTGATCGATGGTGACAATTTTGCCTTGAGGAGGAAATTGCACACATAGAAAAATTGATGAAGCGACAGTGATCATAGCATAGAACCAACTTTTTCTAAGAAACAAATTATAATCGAGGGGAGCATCGACCACCTCGACATCAACAGAGATGGTTTTTCCGCTTAATTGGACAGACAGGGACTGAAAGAGTCTGTGCAGATGAAAACCTCGCCCATCAAATGCACGTAACATCATTGAAGACTTATTAAGTGCATATGATTTCAAGATTTTCCAACAGGCTAGAGACATAACACAAGTTGAGGCTCCCTCATCCAGAATAGTTTGGTGGATTTATTGATTGTGAACAACAACATCAACTTGGAAAGCAAGTTGGTGAGAGAGTCGAGATGTAAAATTATCCAAGTTAAACATGATATTGTTAGACAACTTGAGATCAAAAGCGCCAATAGTGGCCAAGAGTGTTCTACATTGACTGGGACAGTGCTATATAACTTCTAATGCAGACATAGCACATGGCTCCTAAGCCAGATATTCAACAATGTTGTAGTGTTGGGCAGCATGTGACCTAGGATTAAAGGTAGACTTTCGAATAGTTCTCTTAGGAGGGCGTAAGATAGAGTCTAATGTAGGTTTCTCGATATGGGGTGGTCCAGACAGAGAACTGACGGACGGAGGACTAACGAAGGATGGCGATGGATCTTGAGGAGAATCGTTAGTGATCTTCCCTTTATCTTGCTTAACTGGTGTGTCGTAGGTCATGGAGCGAGTGGTTAAATCAATATCGTTGAAGAGATAGATGTGGGCACTTGTCGAGGCCTCATCATGAGGAGTGTGGTTGGAACTTCCCCTTGGAGAGGGGGTTTGAGAAACCATGGATTGTTGCTGAGGAAAAGGCTGAGTAAGCACGACGGGTTGGGAATTTCCTTTAAAGAGTTTGGCCACTTCATCTTGATGTGGATAGTCTCAAGTGTAGTGATCGTCACCATAGATAAGACATGGGAACTTTGGTTTCCATTGTGGTTTCTTTTCATTAGTAGGTGGTGGGTTTTGAGATTTTGGTTGTTCATTATTATTATTCTTTTTATTTTTATTCTTTTTCTTTTTCTTATCTCCAGTCTACTGCGAGGATGTACAATGAACTGCATTTACCTCAGAGACTTGGGTATGAGAAGAGGTAGAGGGTGTGGTTGAACTAGGAGTGGACATGGAAGTAGATCAAGGTGCAACTGCAATTCACTGGGATGTAGATTAAGCTTTGATGGAACCAATAACGCCATCCGCATGTGATGAGGATGAAGGTTTGGTTGGATCAGTAGTGGCATGGGTAGAATTTAGGATTAACTCATACAACATACCAAACTGTGAGTATACTAGATCTAAGTACTATGCCCTAGCAATGGCTTCCTCTTCGGTGACTATGCCACCTATAGCGATGTCTCGAGAGATCGGGGGTAAAAGTGATTTTGTGAACCATTCCGCCAATAATTGGTCATGAATGATTGCTTTGATCAACCTTCATCATCGTCTCCATTCATGAATGTGATCAGAGATGTGCACGGAATTAGTTTGACGAAGGGAGGTCAATAGTTCAATACCTGTCTTGTATCGAATGGGTAGTTGAAATGGGTGAGGAAGAACATGGCAAGGGAGTTGGAATATTGAAAAGAACCACATGGTAGTTCAATATACCACTTGGCTTCCGAACCCATAAGAGTTCGTTGGAAAAGACGCAAATGTATAGAGTCGTCCATTAAGTATTTTGATGAACATCATAAATGGAAAGCCATTACATGGTTATTGGGGTCTTCTCCAGCTTTTCCGTCAAATTTTGGAATATCAAAAGGGAGTTTAGCTAGAATTACTAGCCAGAAAGGATAATGACGTATAGGATCATTGGTCAACCGAGACAAATCTGGGAGTTCCAGAGTAGCAAGAACGGTAGTTGTCAGTTGACCTGAGGATGATATTAGTGCGGTATAGGAACACTAGTAGGACCATAAATTGGATTAGGTGGATAATTGTAACCAGTAGGTCCTCTTGCATATGGTTGTTGTTGACCAGGGTAGAGAGGATTTGAAGAGGGTTGAGAAGCATTTGGGAGCAAAGGATAACCTGATGGATTTTGAGGATTATAATTTGGTTGATGACTTTGTCCATAAGGTGGATAGACATTTTTTCCATAAGCAGGATAAGGGTGTTGTTGTCCTTGAGAATGTTTCCCCCTAGGGAATAGTGGATTTCCTGTAAAAGGAGTGTGCCAAGGATTGGGTGTTCTAGACGCATTCTGTCTAGAAGGTTGATGNTTCCCCCCAAATGGAGGTTTCCTTCCAAACAGAGGTTGCCCCCCAAATGGAGTTTTCCCTCCAAATGGAGGTTGCCCCCCAAATGGAGGTTGCCCCCAAAATGGAGGTTGTCCTTCGAAAGGAGGTTACCCTCCAAAAATAGGTTGCCCCCAAACATGGGGTTGATTTCCTAGAATTTGGAAACCAGACGTAAGCGATTGACCGGTGTTGCTTAATGGATTAGAACCACCAAGACCGGTCCCTCCAGGTTGTTTTGCAGGTATAGAAATTCAGGGTATAACTTGGGTAGTGTTGACAGCGGAAGGATTGAGTTCTTTGTACCCAAGGGGAAGTGACAAGGAAGGTAGAGATGATAGTGGTGTACCGATGGGAGCTTGGCTAACCACCACATTACCGGTGGGTATAGTCACAACGTGAAGGACCATCGTAGAATGGGCCATCTGGAGAGAAATGGTGGAACTTGGACCAACAGACTACATATTCAGACCAATAGACGGTGTGATAGAACTAACGGTTGTACTAGTAAAGTGATCTAAAGGTATAGTATAGGTAATAGATGTTTCAGGTAATTGTGATATGATAGGCATATTAGCACCTATTCCTAATCTATAGCGATCTCACATCGTGCGAGGTGGGCTTCGAACTATATCAGAAGTCAAAAGGGGGTTTTTGACTAGAGGATTTGAAGAAGGCCCGGTCGAAATTTTAGAAGGATCAATGACAACAAGTTCTCCAGCTAAATTCATCTGGAGAAAACGCCTTTCATATCCCACAGGAATGCAGAAAGCCTCCATAGGATCCGTAACAATTGAAAACCTTCTAAAGAAGTGTAAACTTCTTCCTGTGAAGTTATAACATCGTGGACTTCGCTCTGTTGAGGAGATCCCTCCATAGCATGAGGGGGTAAAGGGGGAGAATCTTCCATATTTTCTGGGGGAAGTCCATGTACCCTATGCGAATGGTGTGGAGGGTCGATGTTGGCGGAGAAAATCCGATGAAATAAATCTATGGCCAACTAACGAAAAAGAAACAACATGCACTAATCAAATCTAGGAATCAAACCAAGCAAACAAAACCTTCCTTCAAAGACCATACTAGTTGGTGATGAAATCCAACATCGCATTATCAAGTCAAGAAGGGGCTAGGATATGGTGGAACAGCTACAATGGTTACCTGCTTAATGGACTTTCACCTTGGTGCAAGCTTCCACGCAGTAATTGTGGATTTACCCTCCAAGGAGCACGAGTGAGTTTAACCAATGTATGTTCCAGGTACAGTGAGACTTCCCTTCACTGTCACCTCATGTAAGTACCTAAAGATTATGGCAACTAAGGACACCAATTGGCAGTTAGCCCCTGGGCGGGTACAGTCGACAGTCTGATCCAAATGTATGGGTAGGATAACAAGTCTGAAATCAAATCGAGAGGTTCCCACACATAATCGTGGGTATACCCTCGAGTGACCCCAAATATATGATCTAACCACTACAAACAGTTGAACCATGGAGGGATAATCTCTGTAACTCTCCTGAATGTGACCTTGTGCGTAACCCCTGTGTGAGAGGGGGATCCTAAAAAGCCTATACGACAATTGGATTTGACTCTCCCTATCTTAGGATGCTAATGTTTGTGTTGAAAACTTTGGAGAGTTGTACTCACAGCCTAATCCAAAGTGTTAATCCTAGTCTAATATTGGTGGAAGATCCTAAAACAAATGTTCTAGATAATTTTTAATTAGAATTCATTTTTCAGTTGTTCTTTACTCAAAGGGTGTATGACAATTGAACTGATGGTGTTATGACTCAATTCCCAAAAATGCATAAGAAAATGATAAGCAGTATTGTCTTTCGATGAATGCCTATTTAAGGGCAACAGAGAAATTTCTTTTCATTATCAACACTAATATGCAACATCCTCATACAATTGTTTCTCAATCAAATCCAATGCAATGCTAAAAATTTCAGAAAATTCCTTTCTAATATCCAAAAACAATCATAAAAAGTATCATGTTGCTTTGTGTGTGAGTGATGGTCAATTTGATGTAAAAAAATTATGATGTTAATCAGACTTTAAGATCTATAAGATCCAGACAACCAGAAGAAGATTTCACACAAAAAAAAAAAAACACTCTCGTCGTGATTAAACAAGAAAGACAAAGATAACAAAATTTGCAAAAAGAGAACCAAAGACTCAAAAGAAAAATTGAAAAAGGTTTGGGCGAAAAATGACCTCAAAGATCGGATGGGATGGTGCACAGATCTTTGAAATTCCTCACAAAGGTTTCTACTCGGCCAGATAAATGAGAAGAAAAACAATAAGATAACTCTAAATTAGCAAAGACGAAGAGTGACCTCAAAGAAAGGAAAGAAAATGTCAAAATCCCAAACAAGAAGAGATCAATTCTTATAAAACAAGGTGTTGAAGGCCAATACCAATATGAACTGATATTTATAAAACTCCTGAGCCAATGCCAAGATTAAGAAATATCTTCAGAGAATGTAAATTCTGGAGAATTTCTCACAGAAAGGGGTAGTGCTCTAGTGTAAGTGGCACTAGAGCATTCTAACGCTCTGTATGAGGCCAATAGGGAGCTCTAGTGCTCTGTCAGTAACAGAAGAGGAGCTCTTTTCTCTCAAAACTCGAAAAAGTGCTCAGAAAAACAAATTTCCAAACAAACTCAGTCAATTAGGGTGAATTAGATGAAAACAAAAGGCAATCAATAAAATCTAAGAATAAAAAAAAACAATATGGAGAGGGTCAAAACAGTGGGCAAAGGGCCAAAACAAGATCTAGGAAAAGAAACAAAAATCAGAGCTTCTCCCCAGTGGAATCGCCAATTTCTGTTGTAGGTGAATCCCCCTATGGACAAGTGGATTCTCTCTTGGTCTATAGACTCCTAAGGCCAAGACAGAAAAGTGCTTAACATGGACACTGACTTCCTTTTAGATTTAATCAAGCTAATAAATGAAAGAGAAGAAGAAAAATATGTACCTTATTAGCGATATTTGTCCTTGCAAAGTCCTAGCTGAGCTTCGATCCTAAACTCCCTGATAGGTCCTGTAAAACAAACAAAGGTACAAAAGACTTCCTACTCTACTGATATTATCTCAAACATAGATCCATCTACTACAGACAAACTCATGTGGAACAAGCATAAGTTTGAAATAAACAGGCCAAGCATTGATTATTAATGAGAACAAGTAAAAGTACTTACAATCCTTTGGATGAAGGTGCAACAGCTCCTTCCAGTTCTCCTTGTCCAACCCCTTTGCTCAAATAATCTCCACTGATTGATTTGATGACATCTCACTCATGAGATCATAAGTTTGATGTAATTCTCAATCTCCATATGTCTTCTACCATGAGGGGGCCTCCTTATATAGGTTTGGAGAGGCCTAACCACTTGAGAGATCTTTGGGGTAAGTTGAGGATTCCTCTCCTTCAGTTGTGGATCTTTCCTAGGATCATTCCTTGACCCAAGCTTTGAACCCAACTACCTTCATATATTGAGGGGATTGTCCCCTGATTTCCTCCAACAAACTGAATTTCGCCTAAAAAGGAGTAGCACTCCCTCAAAAGGGGCACAGAGCGCTAGAACGCTTCTCTGTAAGGGAGTATAGAGCGCCAGCACTCTCTGTCAGTAGGTAGGGGAGTGCTCCTTCCCAAAATTGATGTTTTAGTGGCTTTTTCCAGTGGCACAAGGTTTTTACTCTTCTGTCAATTGTTTTTCCTTCTTCAAACTAGTCTTTGAGGTGTCTTAGTGTCCTTACGATGTCGTTAAGGAGACGACATAGGCAGTGTGATGTTTGTGACACTAGCGACACTTGCAACCAACATGCGACACTTGAAATATTTATAATGATGACATTTAGCCATCATTGCAATGATTAATTTTGATGTGTAACAGTATGGTGTGCTATGTTGGACTATTCATGATTTCCGAGGACTTGGTGTCTTTTCTGGTAAGATAAAATATTTACCTATTCACACTCATAATTTATTTTCATCCCAACTTTCATAGTTACTTTTATATTATTATTTTGACGTTATTAACATTACTTATTGAATTGCAAGGCTTCAAAAAAAGGGGATATTTGCATGCCCAAAATGTGCAAATCAATTTCAAGGGCGGTATCTAAAGATATACATAAATGCATTTGCGCAAACAACAAGGTTTTTCTACCACCAGATCATAAGTTTAGAAATCGTCTGAAGAATCAATTTGATGGAAAATTTTAAAATAGAGGCCCTCCCATGATTATGGGTCTAAGTGATTGGCTTAAGAAGTATGAATATGTTGAATTGAAAGCTTGGGAGGATTTTTTTGACTAAGGTGATTCAATTGAAGAACCATAACAAGTTGTAGTTAATATGCCAGAAGGAATGAAAAGGAAATCCATATTTTATGAGCTCCCTTAATGGAAGGATCTATTAATATCTCACCTATTAGATCCTATGCACATCTTAACAAATGTCCTAGATTTAATATTTCGACATATATCAGAAAAAGAGAAGGACACCTTGTCTTAGAGGAGAGATATTTCTCTTTCTCCTACCAAAATTGATAGAAGACATTTGTGGCCAAACAGGGAAAATGAAACATATGCAGAAGCTCCATGGATTTTGAAAAAAAAAGAGCTAGACCAACTAAAAAATGTCATTTGTTCAATGAGGACACCTATTGGCTATGGTTCATCATTGGATAAATCTTTTACAGTTGATGGACATATCAAGAGATTTAAAACACATGATTTTCATAATTTTATGAAGGTATTATATATCATCATTTAAGTTTTACTGGTAACATTGATTAAGTAATAAATATATTTTGATATTTTGTTGTGTGAGAAAAATTACTAATGACCTTT
>JASDQU010735482.1:64055-76203 GCA_032191745.1 Picea mariana
TCGATGTAGGGATATGCTTCTTCTCCAAATTCCTTTTGATTGGCTTGTGTATGACATTTTTGGGTGTTGTGGTTAATTCCAAAGGGTGTTCTTGACATTTTTTCTATATCAAAGTGCTTGCTTATGTTTAGTATGGAAAGACATGGGCATATCAACATGTGCATTTCATGTAAGATCTCCGTCGTCTGAAGGGTGAGAAGTTGAATTGTTTGTCAACATACGGATCTTGAGGCTACATTGGAACACTTTTTTCTTAATAGTAATTAGTAGATTTATATTAACTAAAAAGATTGCAACAAGCTATAGAGAGATTGCATCCATAATGATTCAAAGATGTCTAGAAAATATTTAGTTTATCTATGGACCAACAATTTAGCCTAATAATGTCCACGTGAAAAATAACCCAATACTTCTTAGAGGTGTACATTCTACAAAAGAAATCAGATAATCTAATGACCTTACAAAATATGAAAATTTCACAAAAGACATGCCTACTTGTCGCTTCTTCCAGTGTTATCTTCCCTATTTTTGGAGCTAGCTACTCAATTTCCATTACATCATCAAGTTGGTGCATTGTTGCTTCCTCATTCATCTTGCCACAATTGGAATTCATTGATTCGACTTGATTTGAAGCCCCAAAATGATATCCCTTGCTCATATTCATCACTAGAGTCCACAACATATTACACTCTACTTCCAAGATGGCCATTTGATGCTTTTGCGACACAAGTGTGCCAATAATGGTTGCTACYTAAGATATTGTACATTAYGTTTCATTCTCATGAATATTTATATTTGTTGTGTAAATTAATGCCTCGTTTTCTTGGATAGCTTCTTCATGATTTATTAAGGTCCTCCTAATCTCCCTCARCTCTCGGTAATCCATTGAGAGGTGACAGGGAGAATGCYAATTTTCCTTCTTAGTCTCCACATAACAATCCACACATATACCCATTAAAGARAAAGATATGAAATGGAGGAGATGGACCACTGGACAGGCACACCAAAAGGACCAAAAATCCTTCATTGATGTTTCGAAAAATAGACCTATATCCTGAGAATTGAATAGAAAACCACTTCATAGACACAGAGAAAAAAATGACAACTAGAACCATACCACTAGGAACAAGCCTATCCTATCCTAGAACCTAGAAGAAAAGACCAGAGAAAGAATGCACGAGAATTGATGTGAGGATCAACCAACAAATTTTCCCAAAGAAAAAACAAAATCAGCAACAAATAGTTTGCTAGACCTAAAAACTTGAAGAGGGGGCTCACCAAAATTCTGCATCCATAGTCCAAACACCAACATGCTTACTAGGGCTTCAATAAACTAGTAATTCTTTCTCCACAAAGAAATTCAATTAATCCCATCACAATTGAGAATTACTCTACTCCCAAACACATCAAGGTGCATCATCATATAACTAAGGATATGTGGGAATGAATCCCCCACCTCATCTCATAATTAATCTATCCACATATTAGTCTGAAGGTCGCACACTCAGCCATGTGATGCCTTAATTCTTTGATGGATGGCTTATACTTCATTGATACTAAGGAATGGATTGATTATGTTGGTTTCCATTGATGCTAATAACCCCGTCTTTTAAGAGGGTGACTTTGTTAGTGAAATGATCTGCAATATGATTGTTCTCTCGAAGGACATGGAAGAAATTGATTGTAGAGAAGTTTAGGGCCTCTTTTTTATCTTGGTAAAGTATGGCATCGACAGTGTGATCAACATCACCAATATTGGAAACCATTTTTCCGAAGACAAGCATTGAATCCGCTATGATGATAAAATATCGAATGTTAGTTTCAACTACTAACTTTAGCCTTTGCATTAATGCATAAACCTCCACTACATTGTTTGATGCAATACCAAGACCCCAATCATATGTCATTGTTGTTGTTCCTCTATGGATTATAATAGTGCCCCACATCCCCCCTTGCACTTTCCACCCCAAGGATGCATTCAAACATATTAACAACTAGATAATCCCTCGGTTAGAATACCAGACAATTAAGAATGAAACGTTAGTAGGAAAAGTGGCTAATTAACGTAAGAAGATAGACAAGTTGGTAGCAAATAACAACATGCAAATATTAATTAATTGTTAGTGTAGCAAAGAGCTCACACTCCCTAGCATCTTTCTTAAGAGTATCTATTGGGCTTGTCAGAGTGGTGGTTAAATATCAGTAAACAAAAATAATTTCAAGAAAAAACACATGAAAACACAAATTTGGACCCCAACCTTTAAGTGGATGTTAAAAAAACCATCATTATTCATTTAAAAAAATATATAATTATTTTTAATTAAATATAAAATTTGTCAAATATTTCTAATATAATAATTTTTTTTATTTTAAACCATTACTAAATTATAATTTAATTAATAAAATTTATTTAATTTTCATAAATCTTCAAAACTAAATATATTAGAAACTAATGTATAATTATTATAATCATGTYAATCAATCAAACATTATGACAAGTTATGGACACCATTAAAATATTAATATGTTATAATAATAATTAAAATATCTTTACACCTTAACAAGCTAACAATGTTTCATTGCATAGTTGGAACACAATCAATCCCTCACAATTATGTGGTGTTGTAGCACGGGTGATTGCTAGTGCTCGGAATGCATCATTAGCAGAATTCATAAATGCATGCAAGCGCAACTTGAGGAAATTGAAACATTGAAACCCGAACAACAATCTCTGTAGTTTCAGCTCAGGAGCAACACCACAATGAAGAATTGGCTTTAGTCATGTGTGTTGTCAACAAGAACTCAACTCTCATTCACCCCATTCATTGGTCTCGTCAGCGACAAGGGGCCCAAGAGCAGAACCATCCAACTGTATCTGCAGAATCTAGAGCTTCAAATGAAGCATCCCACTCGCAAATGCTTCTAAACGCTCTTTTGAACCCAACAACAATGCAAACAAAATATCCAGACCCAGAAGCAGCTCAGGAGATCGAGGTTGATCAACAAAATCCGGTGGACACAAATATGCATTTGCACTAGTTTATATGTTTAACAAAGTTTTGTATTTGTTATGTTTCTTCGTAGCCATCTTCCCTTGGCATTTTTTTATAAACTACATTAGCTCAACTAAGAAACTACAAGTAAGTATAGGAACTAAGATATCAAGCATTTTTTTTTATGTACATTTGGTCTATGGGAAGTTTGTAAGTAATTCTCGTTGTTTTTGGAGAAGTCCGGACCTTTTTTAATACAATTATAACCATTCTTGTTAAAAGTAAAACAATCTAACAATGTTAAGTTATTATTTGAATTATAATTAATATTATATGAAATATATTTTAAGTTTTATGTTTTATATAAAAAATATTTATAAAATTATGCTTATTATAAAAATAAATAAATAAAATATGAAAAAATTAGTAATATTATATTATTAATATTTAAAATTAAAATTAATATATTTAATATGATGAAATGTATAATAATATCTTATTTTAATTATAGGTTTATTATTCTTGATTTTTTTTCTATATTTATTTGTTTTTTACTTAAGAATGCAAGTTTTCATAGTTTGGATGTTTCAAAACCATGTACATAATTGTTTAAGGTCACTACCAAACCACATACTAAATTGGTGTAAGAGATCCCTTGTTTATAGGACAAGGGACCCCCCTTTCCCAATTATTTAACTATCTATATTGGTATACATACTCTACTCTTTTTTGGATATGAAATTGTAACATATTAAAAAAAACAAGATATTCTTAACTATATAAACAACTTGTTTTTTAATTTTATTATTATATTTAATTATATCAAGTGACATATTTTTTATATATTATAAAATTATTTTCTAAACCCTCTTAAAATAGTGAGTATTTAAAATAGATCCATTATTATTATGATTGGATCTTTTAAATAGAGCTATTTACTTAATATTGACTAAAATTATGAATATTAATTTATTTATCAACCAACAATAAACATACACAACAAATGTAAAAGCTCATGAATCCAATAAATGTAAAAGCTCATGAATCTAATAAAATATTTAAAGATACAAAATAACATAAATAGAATATTTAATATATTAAAAAAAATTTAAAAAATTATTTTAATTTTTTTTTCTTGAAAAAAAAAACTAATTTTATTACTTTTAGAAACAAAATTACATTATGCATATACACCTTAAAAAATGATGTATTTTGTTACATTTTAGTCTTATAACGCATTTCAAGAATGTGTCTGTATGCTTCTTTGTCCTTGTATAGTATTTGGATCTTGTATAGTTTTTGTTGTCTTTATATACTCTGTTTTGTATATAGTGTGCACAAAATATATACATAGATTGTAGTTGATTGTTTGACAAATAACAAGAAACTCTTGTTCTTCAAAGTGTTGTTCAAAAACTGAGTGTTTGCTCCAAAAAAAGATTGTGCCAATATTCATTTGATTGTTCATTATGGTGCTCAAATATTTTCCACTGGCCCATAACCATGTTAATCCCTTCCTTCGACCTCTGGTCCGCTTCTTTATTATTTTCCCTGTAGACATGTTGGCAATTAAATAAATAAAAATTTGTCTGCAAACGTTGTATGCCTCCCACCAATCTAGCAAGTCTTGTGTTTAAACATCTTTGAGTGTATTTTATCCAGTTTATAACATTTAAAGAATCCCCATAAACTTTTAGAATACGACATCATTTTTCTATGGCAAAGACAATGAGCAGTTTGAGACTCATAAGTTATGCATAATTGTTTGTTCTTGAACCAAGGCGAGAAGTCAAGATAAAATAGTGTGAGGAGGAAAAGTAGAGGAGTCCTCCCCCTCCACAGAGAGCTTGTTGTGAGGCTCCATCAAAAAATCCCCAGGGGGAAGACCTGTCAAGCACTAACTCTTGTGTTCGTCTTATGGGAGGACCAGAATTCTATGAGGAGAAAGAGGTAAAGAGAGCAATAATATTTTCTACTGAGATCTCATGGGAAATGAGTAATCCTTTGAAAATGTAGGAGTTCTGGGCAAGCCAAACGCCCCAAATAACCAAGAGGGGAAGAGCTTTTAAGTGTTTGTAATCCTTATTATTCCACCAAGTATGCCAAGAGTGCTCCAAGTCCCTTCCTTCCCACAAGCACTATAGATTTAGCAACCTGGAGATTTCCATTCAAATTTTGTTGATGTATCTGGAATTTAAAAAAAGATGGATAGAAGAATCTCCTTCAGATTTGCATAGTGTACACCATCGGGGCCCAGCAAAATTTTGTTTATGTAGATTGTCCCAAGTTGGGACCTTATTTTGAAGGACATTCCACATGAACAGTCGAGTTTTTGTTGGGCTTTTAACTTTCCATAATCTACTCCACCACCGAACTGCCTCCTGTGTACTCAATTATGAATTTCATTTTAAATACACCGATTTGGGGGAGTAGGACCCAGAGGGGGCAGGGTCCCAAATTAATTCATCCTCAGAGTCCGAAAGTTTGATTTGTGCTATCTTTAGACAGTGGATAAAATTTTCTAGTTCTCGGATTTCTACTTCTCTGAGCCCCAAACTGTAGGGATCCTTCCATCCCTGAGACCAAAGAGTAGACTGTCCAGGGTCCGACAAGGAGCTTAGGAAAACGATATCCCTAGAGTGTAATGACTGAATTAATTGCTCAGTGAGTAAGTGTTTCCCATCACTTCCTAGCCAGGGATCCGACCCAAGTTTGAGTCGATTATCGTTTCCAATTTTCCAAGCTAAACCATTTTCAATGAGAGGAAAGGCATTTAAGATGGCTTTCCATATCACCGATGCTCCCTTCGTTGTTTTTGGTTGACTTCTTATCCAAGCCTCAAGAGATACTGGTGCAATGTGCTTCTGAACAATAACCTTAGTCCAAAGACTACAAGTATTTATAAGACGCCACCCCCCCTTTGTTGCCAGTGCTTTGGAGAAAAGGAAGATGTTTTTCAAACCCCGCCCACCCAAAGCCTTTGGTGTGGATATTTTCTCCCATCGGACCCAAGGGATTACATGTGACTCCTTTTTCCCACTCCAAAGAAACTTTGAGGAGATTTTTCTTGCAACATCCAGAATTCATTTAGGGATCCAAGAGAGGGACACCTAATATACAGGGATAGCTTCCAGGACTGATTTAACCAAAACCAATATTCCTGCTCATGACAGCCACTGGTGACTCCAAGTATTTAGTATTTTATCCAGTTTTTTCAGGAGCCACTTCCAATCTTATTTTCTATAATCATTGGGTTTTAGATTAAAACCCAAGTACTTTAGTCCATCATCTAAAGCCCTTATTTCGAATGGAAAAAAAGTATAATGGGCTAGCTCTTCTTCTTCTAACAGAAGGAAAGTAGCGAGAGACAATTTTCGGTCATTTATTTGCATCCTTGTTACTTTTGAGAAAAGTGAGAGAATGTCCCTTAGAGTCTCAGCCTCCCTTCTAGACCCTCCACTGAAAATTAGGACATCATCCACAAAAATGAGATGTGTGAGAGACAAAGCCTGAGTAATTTTGATTCCCGAGAGTTCACCTATAGTCTTACCTTATGTAAGTGATTTTTTGAGTCCTTCTGCTACCAAAAGGAAGAGGAGTGGAGACAAGGGGAAGCCTTGTCTGAGCCCTCTTTCGGGAGTAAAGAATGGTGATGCTGAGCCATTTATTAAGACTGCAAAGGATGTTGTAGTAAGATAGCTCATGATCCAAGTAATGAAAGGAACTTCAAAGCTTAGGTGAGTCAATAATAACCGAATATACAGCCAGCTAACTCGATCATAGGCTTTTGAGAGATCTATTTTAAGCATTGCCCCTTTTAATTTCCTGGTCTTCATACTATGTAATCCTTCTTGTGCTATTCCTATGGATTCATGAATCTATCTCCCTTCCAGAAAACCAAATTGTTGTTCCGAAATATTCTTGGAGAGGATTTTTTTGAACCTTCGAGCAATAATTTTGGATACAATTTTATAAGCACAGTTGCAAAGTGAGATGGGTCTGAATTCGTCCAGTGTCTCCAGATTATCCATTTTTGGAATGAGAGAAATGAAGGTGGAGTTAAGACTCTGAGGGATACAACCTGAAATCCTTGTATGCTCCACCATTTTCAATAGATCCATTCTTATAATCTAATAGCATCCCAGAAATAATTCAATGGTCCAACCATCTGGGCCTGGACTTTTATCTTTTTGGAAATTGTGCAATACTTCTAGGAGCTCTTATTCTGTAACTTCTTCCATCAAGTATCGATTTTCTTCTGCTTTCACGAATCTGGGAAAATATTGTGCCACTTTGACAACTTCTTCTATTGTAGCTTGGTTGTCTGCTTTAAAGAGATTCTGGAAGTAGTTTTTTCCTTGTGTTGACATTCCTTCAAAAGAAGTTTCCAAGTTTTTGTCTTGATCTTTTAAATGCCAAATAGTATGGATGTTTTTTCTTCCTTTGGCATAGGCTTGGAAGAACTTTTTGTTTTCATCTCCACTTTCCAACCATATAGATCTCCTTTTTAATCTCCAGGTTTCTTCTTTTTCCTTGAACAATTTTATCTTCTTTTTTTCCAATTGTAGTAATCTAAATTTTGACTTCGTTGAGCTCAAAAGGTCCCCTTCATCTTCTGAGAACCTTTTTAGTTCAAATTCGATTTCTTTTAGCTCCTTGTCCTCTAGTTTTATTTTTTGGAATGCCCAAGGTTTTACTTTTTCTTTGATTCTTTTCAAATTTTCAATAAACTGAAAAGATGTTGAATGTGTTAAATCTTGTCGGAAGGGGATCCAATGCTCCTTTATCATCTTAAAAAAATATTCATCTTCAAGCCAAGTCTTGTTGAATTTAAAAGGGTTGGTTGGTTTCTCAGAACCTTGTCTAAGCTCCAAGAAGATAGGATGATGATTTGACAATCCTCCAAATCCTATCCATTGCTTGATGGTAAAAGAGTTGTTCAAAAGAGAATCATTAATTAGAAAACAATCAATCCTTTTTGCCACTCCATCGGATCTGATCCCATTTTTTTTCCAAGTTGGTTTGAGGATTAGTGGATATAGATCTGTTTAATTGGCTTCTGCGAATTTTTTTCCGAAGTAATCAGCCATCGGATTAGGTCTCACACTTTCTCCCCCAAACTTTAGAAGGACCCAAGGAGAGATTCAAATCCCCCCTAAAATAAGCATCTCTTTAAAGAACGATTTTTTGAGGAGTGTATCCCAGAAAGGTTTCCTATTCAAATAAGGTCCATAGATGTTAAGTAAATGGACTGTCTCCTTTAAATCAAATAAAAAAACTGTAATCCCAATTCTGGAGTCCAAGCCCCAAGAGTTGAGAACTTGTACTTTTTGAGTGTTCCATCCTGTGGCCAGTCCACTGAATCTGCCCGAAGCATCTACCGACGTGAAAACCCACCCAGGTAGTAAGTGCTCCAGACTTGTTTTTACCTCCTCCCTAACCCCCAAAGTCTCTTGAAGAAGCAGAATGTCCAGGTGTTCTGCGTAGACCACCCTTTTTAGGGAAGATTTTTGTGGGCTCCTACCAAACCCCTGCAGTTATAAGGCATAATCTTCATACCAGAACCTTGCTCTAGGGATTCACTGCTCTAAGTTCCCATTCAATAGATTGTTTAGTTCTGACCAAAATATCTAATTTGGCCTTTGATTGTGCTTTAGAAAGAAGAGATTTTCTCCCACGTCCTCCCCTATCCAGAGAGGAAACTTCATCCTTTCCCAGTCCACCTACGACTTTTGTCTGAGATCTTAAGAAATATCGAGTAGAAGAAGACTCCAACAACTGAGAGGAGGAGAAAGAGTTTTCTTCGAGAAGGCAAAGACATTTAGGAGGGGGTGGGGATTCCAAAAGGGGAGGATCTATGGATCTATCCAATCTGGTCGCAAGACATTTTAAGGAGACAATGTTAAGAGATAAAAATTTTAGAGTCTCCATCCAGTTAGTACCCTCTAAAGACAAATTATTAATTAAAACAGTAATAGGGGGGAGAGGACAAGGAGAAATACCCGAAGATAGATTTTTTGAAACGTCTGAGATTGGTGAGGAGGTGCTTGTATTCTCCTGTTTCCCTTCCGTCGTCCTTTCGTGGGGTGGCGAATGATCTGACTGTTCCTTTTCATCTCTAACCTTTGTAGTGAGTCTCGGTTCCGAAGAGGGTGGTCGAGTAGCCTTTCTGGTGATTACCTCTTTCGTCATGCTATGGACTAGGGAGGAAGAATTTAAATTTTCCCTATAGTAAGTACCACCTCTTGTTCTTAAAGGAAGGTGGCAAGAATCCACCAGGTGCCCATACTTGTGACAGCGTCAGCATCTGAAGGGTATATTCTCGTAGTCCAGTAGTTGAGTGTATGTATAACCCTCCCAGGTTAGGTCAATCTCCTCTCCCATACCTTCCCTGACATTAAGATTGATCAAGATCCTTGCAATTTTCCTTTGTTTTGTATTTTCGAAGGAGAGGTCTGATTCCAAGAAATCCTTTAGGAAATTTCCTATAGCTTTGAAATATTCCAGAGACCAGAACTGTAGAGTAAGGGCCGGCAATCGGACCCAAACATTGATTTTGTCCATTTTCTCCCTGGAAACATCAAAAAGGGGACTCCATGGCTTCAACAAAAGAGGGGAAGAATTTATACTCCAATTTCTCCCCAATGCCCACTTTGCATCCTCCAGCTGATTAAATTTGAAGGAAAACCAATTTCTACTTAATTCAATAAATTCTGGAGCATATCCCATATCTTCTTTCCAAACTGACTCTATCCAAGAAACAATGGTTTTGAGGGAAAAAAATCTACCACTGGCTCTCCCAACCAGAGTCTGGTTCACCATCTACACTACATTGTTCATTCTAACTTCTCACCCAAGTAGCAGATTGCCCACTTTCCCTTTTGAGGATGGACCTTTCCTTTTCCTTTTTTGGCATACTCTGTGGAAACCCCTGTCGTCCCACGAATCCTCTGGGGTATACTCTATGGAGGAAGCCCTTCTTTCTAGTGTGAAACCCCGTTGTTCTTCAACATCCAAATGGGTCGAGATAAAACCCTTGGATGAGGGGTGAAAACGCTAAGAGTGTAAGGGACCCGACCCCTTGCAACTAAGGTCCAAACCTGTGTTTTCACATGACTGTGCTCCTACCAACAACGACCCACTTCCATCAGGTTCAAAGCGCAAAGGTGGAGAGGTACGCTGAAAAAAATTTTCATCCTAAGAAAGCTAGTCTAAGGCTAGGTCAACGAATGAGTCGGGAATAAAGAGGAAGCTACCAGAAGAGAGAGGATCTGAGGCCAAATAATCGAAAAAGGTGGCAAAGCAACTGGTGAAAGAGTCAGCTCCTTGCGGGGAAGAAGGGGGACACAGAATTTTTACAGTGAGATGTGAGTTGGCCAAGAGGTGAAAAACCAGCTGTCGAAAGCCCCAGTATTGGGTCAAAACCACAGATGGTGGAGAGTGGTTCCATGAGCTCAATCTCTTTTTCTATGGCTAACTCCATGTCCACTAAAATCCCAGGAGAAAAATGACATGGGGCAGTATTGAGGCTATTACAATTAGTAGGAGAGGACTGAGAAATGGCACCATTCTAGGTAAAAAACAAAGGGTAAAAAGAAAGACCGGTCATCGTCGGTCAAAGTTCTGGAGAAAATTATCCGCAGTCTCACACCTCAGTGTCGAAAAAAACCACAAACTCCATCCTCCCCCCCATTATACTCCATCTCTTATCTTTTATTAATTTAGATATATTTTTAATTAATTATTTAATTAAATTAATATTATATATAGTTCAATAAAGTTTTTTTTTAATCAATTTATTTATCATCTATCCATAAGTAAACACAATTGTTTCAAAAGATGTAAAAGATCATGAATCCAATGAATAAAATGTTTAAAGATGCAAAATAGCATGAATCGAATAGAATCTTTAATATATTAAAGAATTCAAAATAGATTACATTATTTTATATATTATATTATTTATTCAATTAAATTAATATTATATAAAAGTAAAGTCTCCCAGGTGGTGGAGGAATCTAGAACCTCGGGTCAAGTCCTCTCTTCCTTTAATGCCACCTTCCTCATTCTCATCCCAAAGGAGGAGAGGGTCAGGCACCCCAAACAATACAGACTGATTACTCTTTGTAAGGTCATCTACAAAATCATCACAAAGGTCATAACCAGGCGTCTCAAACCAATTCTGCCTTTTATTATCTCCAAAGAGCAAGCAGGCTACGTGGAAGGAAGAAAAATCATGGATGGCATCATCCTAGTGCACAAGGTCATCCATTCATTGAAAACAACAAAGACCCCAGGTATGCTCATTAAACTCGACCTCTCTAAAGATTTTGAAAGAATCAGTTGGCAGTACATGCGCTCCCTCCTCGAAGATTTTGGCTTCGACAACCACTAGGTAGACTAGATCATGAGGCTCACTTCTTCAGCTTTCTTCTCTATCCTGGTCAATGGAGTTCCCTCCCATCCCTTCTCTCCCACCAGAGGAATCCATCAATGGTACCCCCTCTCCCCTTTCCTCTGTGTCATAATGGCGGAAGGACTGGGCCGCTATCTGAAAGATTTTCTTTTGGAAGGCTCCCTCAAAGGCCTTCCTATGCACAATATTTAGCCAACCCCCTCTCACAGCAAGTTTGTCGATGACACCCTCCTATTGAACACTCCAACAACTCGAGAAGCCATTAAACTCAATTTTATCCTCACTGATTTTGTTGATGCTTTGGGAATGGCCTTAAACCTTGAAAAATCTAAGCTCTACTTCTTCAATACCCCGGTGGTTTTCCAAAACCATATCTCCCGCCTCCTGGGTATTCCCAAGAGCTCCCTTTCATCCGATTATCTAGGCATCCCGCTTACAAGAATGGCCACGTGCAACATCTCATGGGACAGCCTGCTACTCTCCATCTCCAATAGACTCAACAACTGGACCTTCAAACCTCTCAATATTGCAGCTAGGTTGGTGCTCCTAAAGTCTATTCTTCAAGCTTTGCCAACCTACCTCTTCACTATCTTAGCAGCACCACAGTCTGTCATCCAAGCCATCAGAAACATTCAGTGCAGCTTCTTATGGCATGGGCATCACCCAAATAAGAAGTGGGCTCTGTTTGGTTGGGACAAGATTTGAAAACTTAAAGATTTGGGTGGACTAGGGCTCAGGG
>JASDQU010735482.1:103307-128998 GCA_032191745.1 Picea mariana
AAAGTGGTTGTCATCCCAGAAATGACAACTATCCATATACCAATCATCACAATCTGCCTCAAAATCATACCAAGCATATATTTCTTGATTATATTCATCCCTGAGGCCCTCCATAAGAAATATCTCCTGCATGTTATTCAATGAATCTTGAATACTACGAAAACTATCATTGAGGCTATCTGTGAGGCTATCTGTGAGGCTGACTGTGAGGCCATGTACAAATGCATCCAATCTGTCATCCAATGTGTGAAACAATTGGGCTTTGAATGATTCAAGAATTTCTTTCAGGGTTTGAGAGGAAATAGCCATTTGAGCACCCTATGAACTTTTTTGTTGCTGCAGCCGTCACGAAAAAACCCAAAATATAGACCTAATAAGTTTCGGCAGAAAATCGCGGTTTTTTTTGGAAAACCCCTAGAAAAGTACTGAAGTTAAAATGCTCATAACTTCACTTCCCGGACTCCGTTTTGGCTGATTTTTTTTTTGAAATTGGGTGAAATTGTGAGAGGAACTCAAATCTGTAATTTATTTGGGCAAATGTGGCCTCCAAATACTACGGAAAAAAAAATTCTTGCCGCTGTCCGCGGAAAAAATCTTGAAAATTTGCAGATTTTAAAACTTCAATATCTTGACTTCCCGGACTCCGTTTCGGACGATTTGTTTTTTCAAATTGGGTGTTTTTCTGAGGGGAACTCAGATATACAACCCTTTTTTTCAAATTTTATACAAAAATATACCAAAAACTTCGATAATGTCGCGGCCCTCTTTTTTCTGCTCCGAAAATAAAAAAATCTACAAAAATAAAAAATATTTGCCCACAATGTCTGACCAAGGAAAGTGCTCTGATACCACTTGTTAAGAACCAAATACTGAATACAAAAGCACCACAACAGATATACAAGAACAATATGCAAAATCTTCTTTATTACCACCAAACCCTTAGGGTAGGGCAACACCGTACAATGGATCCTATTATGGAAGGGATCCTCTCCTGTTCACTTGCCTCTTCGAGGGGGCATCCTCGTAGAGCTACCGCTTCAAATACAATACTTCTCTTCATGTCTCATTACATTGCTTGAACCCCTTTATATAGTGCTACCATCACCTAAGAACATTCTAGAGGAGGAATCTTCTAGAAGTAGAACCTTCTAAGAAGTCCTCTTACATTTATTATATCTAATTACCCATTTATTATATCTAACTGCCATAGTGGGCCTTATTTAATAATATAGTGGACCTAGTCCACCTTACATTGAATGACCTCCACTAATATCACTATGGGCCCTCTGGCCCCCCCCACTACCTCTCTAGCTACCTTACATTCCATCCCCCTTATGAAAGCGTTGTCCTCAATGCTTGATGTACAACCATATACCAGGGTCCCATGGATAATTGTGGACCATAATCTTGAAGAAGACTGAAGAACCAAGGTCCCATGTAGAAAGGAAATCCACCATGCTGAAGTAGTCCAACCACCATTGTAAGCCCGGGTCCCATGTCCAAGTGCTCACGTGAACTCCCCGTGGAAGATTTTCGAACCCAATAACCAACTCCAAATGATGCCCCAAAGACTGACACCTATCATGTGGATCCAAATAAGAGGATCCATCCACATAGTGGAAAATGGTCGTAGCAGAATCTGTAATGAATAATACCATTGTAGAATATGTAGACTGAACGTTGACAAATAGCTCATGATGTGGGACATTGATGTTTTCTACAGAAGGTGGAGTAGAGTCATCAAATAAAATATGAAAGTGGTTGTCATCCCAGAAATGACAACTATCCATATACCAATCATCACAATCTGCCTCAAAATCATACCAAGCATATATTTCTTGATTATATTCATCCTTGAGGCCCTCCATAAGAAAACTTTCCTGCATGTTATTCAATGAATCTTGAATACTACGAAAACTATCATTGAGGCCGTCTGTGAGGCTGTCTGTGAGGACATGTACAAATGCATCCAATCTGTCATCCAATGTGTGAAACAATTGGACTTTGAATGATTCAAGAATTTCTTTCATGTTTTGAGAAGAAATAGCCATCTGAGCATCCTATGAACTCACCCAATAAGTTACGGCAGAAAATCGTGGCTTTTTTCTGGAAAACCCCTAAAAAACTGCTAAAGTTAAAATGCTCATAACTTCACTTCTCGAACTTCGTTTCGGCTGATTTGTTTTTTGAAATTGGGTGAAATTGTGAGAGGAACTCATATCTGTAACTTGTTTGGGAAAATTTGGCCTCCAATTGCTACAAAAATATAAAAAAATCACGCCGCCGTCCGCCGAAAAAAACCCTAAAAATGTGCAGATTTTAAAACTTCAATATTTTGACTTCCCGGACTCCGTTTCAGAGGTTTTTTTTTTTCAACTTGGGTGTTTTTCTGAGAGGGACTCAGATATACAACCCTTTTCTGCAATTTTTTCACAGAAATATACTGAAAACTTTGAGAATGTCGCGGCCCTCCTTTTTCTTCTCCGAAAAAAAATCTGTAAAAATAAAAAATATTTGTCCACAATGTCTGCCCAAGGAAAGTGCTCTGATACCACTTGTTAAGAACCTGAATAGATCTACCAATATAAAATACCTGAATACAAAATCACCACAACCGATATACAAGAATAATGTGCAAAATCTTCTTTATTACTATCAAACCCTTTGGGTAGGACAACACCATACAATGGATCCTATTATGGAAGGGATCCTCTCATGTTCACTTGCCTCTTCGAGGGGGCATCCTCCTATTGAGATACCGCTCCAAATACAATACTTCTCTTCATGTCTCATTACATTGCTTGAACCCCTTTATATAGTGCTACCATCACCTAAGAACATTCTAGAGGAGGAATATTCTAGAAGTAGAACCTTCTAAGAAGTCCTCTTACATTTATTATATCTAATTACCCATTTATTATATCTAATTGCCACAGTGGGCCTTATTTAATAATATAGTGGACCTAGTCCACCTTACATTGAATGACCTCCACTAATATCACTATGGGCCCTCTGGGCCCCCCCACTACCTCTCTAGCTACCTTACAGATTGATTGGACCAATAAAGTCTAGACCCCACTTAGAAAAAGGGAAATTTGGAGGAACGGGATGTAAAAGCATGGAAGAAAGACGTTCTTTGCCAGCGAATTTTTGGCATTTATCACAGGACCTTGCAAATTTATAAGAATCATGGAAGATCAAAGGCCAGTAATATGCATTTTATGATCTTAAAAGCATCAGCCTTAGCAAAAAAAAAATCCACCAATATGGATGACAAATGTTGACGATCCATGTAATTCGTGTAATAATTTATGCGCTTCTTCAACATTTACACATCGTAGAAACAAGCCATCAACAGATCTTTTAAACAAGGAGTCCCCTAAGATGATATACTTAGAAGCTTTAAGGCAGAGTCTCCTTCTTTTATGAGGATCTAAGTTGTCTAGGCACCTTTGATACTGCAAATAATACACTATATTCTTATACCAAGGATGCTCAGATATAGAGAGGTTTTGATTTTCAATATAAAATAGCATTGAAAGAGGATTATCTTGATCGTCCAGTTCTTCACTTGGTTTAGGGTGCTGAGCTAAGTGAAGGGCTAGGTTTCGTTCCTTGATTGTCTTTGAAGTCATGGTTGTCAAATCATTCTCTTGAATTTTGGCAAGCCAATGTGAAATTTTTCCTGAAAGATATGCTTGCGAAAGTAGAAACTTGACAGTAGGCAAAGGGACTTCTACCTGCGTATGTTTGCCCAAAATAAAATGGAATTTTTTTTCAATATCCTTAACAGGAGAAAAAACATGTTTCTCAATACAAGAATATTTGACCTCATCATATAATAAACTTTGACTCATGTAATCTACATGTTTTTCATTGTTTTGGTCATCACTTTGTAAGAGGATAGCATAAATTTCTTCCTCGATGGCATTGGTATATATGATAAAATCTTTCTCAAAATCTGGTTTTGCCAGAACCAGTGCATAGCTAATTGTTTTCTTAATCCTAAGGAAAGCATTCTCGACATCATCTGTCCAAGAAAAGGACGATCTTGCTTCATAATATTATGGATTGGTTTAACCATGACAACAAAATCAGGAACAAATCTACGCGTGAAATTAATAATGCCCATGAAAGCTTGAACTTCTTTCTTGGAGGTGGGGGAAAGGAGGTTTAGACTGACGGTAATCCTCTCAGGATCTATGCTTATCCCTGAATCAAAAATGATATGACCAAGGATCTTGCCCTTTTTGACACTGAAAATAGATTTGGAAGGATTTAAAGAAATGCCAAATTTTCTTCAGTGCATGAGAACTTTTCTAAGATGACCAAAATGATCCAACCGGTTTTTAGAATAAACAGTCAAATCATCAAGATAAACTTGGATAATCTTACCGATCGTCAAAAGCTATCTGCATAGCTCTTTGAAAGGTGACACCTGCATTAGATAAACCGAAAGGCATGCATTCATAAGCGAATGTGCCCCATCGTGTGGTAAATGGGGTTTTATACCTATCAGTCATTTTTACCTTGATTTGATTATACCCAGGAAAACCGTCAAGTAAGGACATCATTTGAGACCCTGCAACCTGTTGTAGAATCATTTCCATATTGGGAAGCGAAAAATGGTCTTTGATACTTTCTCTATTCAATGCGCGGAAGTTGACACGTAATCTGATCTGGTCGGTAGTTTTTTGAACAAGGACCAGATTTGAAACCTAGTCGAATACTTAACTAGAAAGATTGTATTAGATTTCAACAAATTTTCCATTTCCTTTCTAATGGTGGCTTCGAGTGCAGGGTTGACATGTCTTTGTTTTTGCCTAACTATTTTTACCCATTTCTTGATAGGAATGGCATGTTGTATGAGAGCAGCATCAAAACCATGAAGATCCTCGTATGACCATGCAAAAACATCTTGAAATTCACAGAGTAATTCTATGAATTTCACTTTCTCTTCATCAAAACAGTGGGCACCTAATTTAATGATCTTTGGAGATTCGGATGTCCCAATATTCAAGGAAATGGTATCACCAACTTTCCTATTCAACTCCTCTTCCTTATGTGTTTTTTTGTTGCCTACATCACTTGATAAAAATGAACTTTTGAGAGGAGTCAAGCCTTTAGGAAATTTTTCATCTTCAATAGAGATGATTTCTTTGGGCTTAAATGGTTTATTTTGTGTGAATGCACAAATGCCTTCATCACTCGGGAAAATCTACCATGATTCTACATTATCATGGATGTGAGGGCGATATAAAGATTGGAACGTACAATCATGTCTTTGAGGTAAAATTTGTCGGGTAGGAGATGCTGTGAAAAAAACTAACCTATCAGTCATTGAATTAAGTTCCCTCTTAACATGAGTGATGTTAAGTGATAACAGATTTGAAATCAACATCCAAACAACTTGAGTATAACATTTAAGTAACTTATTGCTCGGTGAGTAAATTTTACGTACTAGATTCACAACAAGTTCAGAATCACCAAAAACTGTAAGGTGGCCACAACCAAGGTTATATGCATTTTCGATGCCTAACAATAAGGCCTCAAACTCGGTGACATTATTTATTCAAGCAAATTCCAACCTATGAGAGAAATTGTGGATTTTACCTATAGGAGAATATAGAATGATTCCAGCTCCATTACCTTTGTTTGAACACGAGCCATCGAAATGCATGTGCCACATGCCATCATCGAAATTTATTGGTTCAAACATTGTGTCACCCTCATCAACAAAGATAGAGTACAATCCCAAATCTTCTTCGAGATAATTTACATTAGGTTGGGGAACACTCTATATATGCGGTGAAATCCTTCCTTCTCTGAGGACTATAAAGTTCTTCCTGTTCTGAGGGGCGAACAAATGTGTACCATCAAATGAAAGGTATCCACCAGTTAAGGCTTACCAATCTCTTCCTAAAATAATTGAATAGTTACTCACCAACATATGAATTACTTGGATGTTGAGGGTTGTTCTTATCTTGGGATGTGCGCACATAACTAAGGTTACACCCTTGATTTCACCTATAGTTGATTGTTGCAAACTGTTATAAGAGAGCATGCTCGTAGAATTTTCGTTAATGCAAGATAATCCAAGCTCTTCCATGATAATTTTAGACATCACACTTGGACTGAACCCGCCATCAATTAGGCAACAATGAGCTATTTTATCCATGATTTTTATTGAGATATAGAAAGGGGTTTTTTTTACAGGGTTCCTAAAATTGTTTACATCTATCTTATTTATAGTTGAGTCCTCTTCCTTTGACTCTTCAAATAGATTAGCTATGATAGAAATCCTACCTTCCATAAAGTTTTTAAGATGCTTATGTTGTTCTGGGATGACAACCATGTCCAAAAGAGTAGCATCAACTTTGATATTAGCCAACTGATTAAGGATATTATACTTAGAAGAGGGAAGAGGAGAAGACACTCCTTGATTATCTGAAGTTCAGATAGCTTGTGTATCATCCCTTTGAGAAGATGAGCTTGGGGTGAGAGAAGTGCGGGGAAGGTCATATTTTCCCTTAGCAGTGTAAGATTTATTCCTGGTAATGATTACCATAACATCTTCTGGTTCAACCCAATCTAAAACAACCATCATGGTATCGGGCCTTTTGCTGAAGATCTTATCCCTAACATTTATCTTAACTTCGCAAGTGCTCTACTCATGATTTTTTTCGCAGAAGTTACACCAACTAGGAGCCATTATGGCCTTTGGTTGAAAATTGTCTTCATTAGTATTCCTAAAAGGCATTAAGGAAGAAGAAGAATCCCCGGGGGAAGAGGAAGAGGAATTTACTTTTCGCTCGTAGGATATCATCCTATTATTTATATCTTACACGAGTTGTAGGAGGGCAGACATGTTTGTTTTCTTAACCAAGTCTCCCTTAGGGAGACTCGTTCTTTCAAGTTGCTCTTCATATTCTAGGAAAGCCTAAAGGACGGAACCGAGATTGTCAATAGCCTTCTCTTCAAGTCTGTGATGATAAGGGGAAGTTAATGCATTATAATAATGCATGAAAGCTGCCTGATTTTGAGGGAAAATTAGTTCAAGGATTTGATTATATAATTTGGTGAAGCAAAGGTTAAAATATTTAATGGTTTCACCATTCTTATAGGCAATATTATTGTATTCCCTTAACTGCTTAGCTTGACTCTTGGGTTGTCCATAAGTGGTTTTGAACCAATAAACCAATTCTTCCCAAGTGGAAAGGATTTTGGGAGGGAGGTAAAAAAAAACTGTTGCAACTTTCCCTTCGAGAGAATGAACAAATAAACACATGCAAGTGTCATTATCGTTAGCCCCTATATTATGAAAAAGCATTAGAAAATGCTACCAGGTGTTTGTTTGTAGTAACAATACCACATCCTGGAAACCTAGGTAAATGATCCTTGAATTTCGATAAGGGGTGAGTGGTTGGTGCAATATTCAAGGGAGAATATACGTTCCATGGGGTGGTTGTAGCATCTTCCTTGAATTGGAAAAGTCCATATTTCTTTATGACTTTAGTAGGATTGGCAGTGTATTGAATAAGGACTTGATGACTGTAGATACTACCAATTACTAATGAAGCAGAAGGTTGCGAGGAAGAGGCACCTCGGGTGCCACTGCCGCTACCCGCATATGTCATGTTGAAAGCGATAGGTATGGGTGATAAAGGTGAACTGGCAGAATTAGATAAGGTTCGCCTAAGAGCACTTTGTTGTGTTGATAAGACAATTTCCCTCCTTCCTATTTCAAAAATAGGGGTAGCTTCAGGGGACAACCCTCTTCTCCTTCAAGAGACGTGAGGATTAGAGGACATGAAAAGAAAGACCAAAGAAGTAGGAAAAGGGAGGTTAGTATTGATTTATGGGATGCCTTTGCCTGGCTTCCCAACATTCACAAATATTTATGTCCCTTTCAATTACTTGCCAGGAGCATTCAGGTTCGACAAAAGTACTAGCAGTTTCTAAAATAATGTTGAATAAAGTCAATGTAATGCTAGTTTGGTCATCAAGACCGTTTCCAATATTGGGTTGTCTCGTAACAGGTATTGTCATGGAAAAAGTAGTCAAAGAGTAATCAGACAAAATAGAAAAATCAGAGATAATCATGATACAATCAACCAGAGAGATATGGAAGATCTCCCTAGTATGGTCGCCAAATGAATGTTGCGGAAAAAGTATAAAGAACCTTACTCAGGCATTTTCAAATCTTGCTAGGCCAAGGCAAGATAGTTGGGAATGTTACTCGGGGTTTATAACCTTTAATTCAAAACAATATCTTAATCCACAAGTAATATGTACTAGGGACTAAGGTTGATTTTATATGCCATGTGCAACTGTAAAAAAAAAGAAAAAGAAGAAGAAGCGAAGATATACATAAGTGTGTAGAGGAAAAGAGATGAGAAATAACCAATCATTTTGGCTTGACAATAATCATAAAATGGTAAAGTGATATGTAAGAGACAAATAACCCAACATTTTGGCTTGACAATAATCATAACTAAAAATATCTTAAATCGACATGAAAGACTGAAAGGAAACACAATGACCCTTCGACGGTGTATCAAAAATTTCGCTATAACTTCAAATCATTTACAGTGAAACCAAAATGGCTTGAAAACCCCAGTGTGGGTTTAATAATCAACAACTTATATCAACTTCAGAAGTCGACCAAATTCATGGTGGATAAATAACACAACCAACCCACGCTTTTTATTTTTTGAATCAATGTTATGATTATAAGAAACAAGACTTCGATTTATTTACATGTTCGAATTTAATGGGAAACAAGGCCTGAACCGAAACAGAGTAGGTGTGAGATTTACAGTGCACCCATAAGCATGGTGATAATAATTCCTTCAAAAAGTTTCTTGGCAAATTTCCAAAGTGACAACATTTACCACATACAAATTTTCCAAGATCTGGGTCTGGCTAGGGTAATATAAGAACCCTTCATTGCCCTTTTCTTTTATAGAAAAGGAGAACAATCTAGAAATTAGTCATAGAGTCCTAGCAAACACGAATTTAATTGTTGTAAAAACCTTTTCCAATAGTTCAATTGCCAACGTTTGTTCCAAACGTAACTAATCCAAATAATCTGATAGAGTAGAGCGCCAAACAATAATTCAGGTTCAGATCAATTTTATGCCAACAATAAAGCAAATACATCACATTTTGCATAGCCAAAATGCAAACAATATACCATATTTTTATCAACAGTATAAATAAAACGTTTTCTCCAGGCACAACATAATTCATACCCTAACCCAAACACATAGTTGAGCTATAGTTATGGTTGAGTTTCTCCAATGCCCAAAAGAAAAAACAAGGGAAACCCCAAATCGAAATGTTATAACTTTGGAAAACAAATACATTTCACATGCAAAGTCCTAGAGCCAACAAAATGATTTTAAGTGGAGCAGAGTTTCTATTTAATGAATGAAGAGATAAAAGATTCATACCTGTAAGAGTAGAGCTAAAGAAACCACGAGACACAACTTCTTCAAGGTCGAAAAATGGTTGAGTTTCTGTTTACCAGAGCGCCCACAATGAATACCAAAACATAGTGAAGGTGGTGTCCCCGAGATAGGGTAAGAACGATGTGCAATAAATGCAGGTCGCTTCCCATCGCCCAATATTAAATGTCATCAACTATAGCATAATGAAGCGCGCCAGCTTCCATCAACACTTTACACATATATCCAATGTTTTGACATGGTAACTATACAGACTTCTAATATAAAAAATGTTAGGTCCAAAACCACCTCAAGGATCCACAACACCTACAATCTACCAAAGATCCATACCATATGGTGACCCATTGTCCAAACATAAGTTTGTGTATAATTCACACTTAGTATCATAGTCGAGATGTAGCAAGGGCAAGAATGTCTAGCGACATAAACATTTCTTTTCAAATCAAATCATAAACCAATCTTCCATAAATTGCAATTAGAACCTGAGTTTTCCTTTTATTTCCAATTGTGTAATTATTCTTGTAATGCAATAATAAGCGAAGTTTTGACATCTTAACATGAGGAGTCATTTCCTTTTACTACTGTTCTAGATGGGTCCCACCTATTTAATATTAATAATATGTACGTATAAATTCATTGCAACTTATTTGAAGGCAGGGATCTCATGTTGCGCTTTTTAGACGTCAACACTAGTGAAATTTGTTATAAGTGAAATTTAACTGGTTATTTTGTTGGGTTTAAAGAAAATTCACATGGTATAAGAGCAGGACTATGGAAGAAGCAATATCACAAGTAGATCATTGAGATATATGGCACAAAATCAAAGCAACGCTAGATTAAGGCAACGTAATGGGTTGAGTCGTGAGGATTTGAACATGAACAACAACACTTTCAGAAATGGCCATGAGTTTGAGGGTTGAGGATTATCTACACGGGGCTCATAACTACCCCACCTAGAAAGAAAGGATGACTATGGTGTTGGATGTCAATGATTTGCTTGAACATACACTAGAGACTGCAACTGCTCCTACAGATGCAAATCAACTAGCTATCTGGAGGAAGGGTGAGGCTAAAGCAAAGAGCTAATTCTTGATGGGATTAAAGATCATGTGATCCCACATCTCTCAGGAAAGAATACCGCAAAGGATATGTGGAAAGCATTGAGAGACCTCTACCAACCAAAGAATGAGAACAGGGCAATGGTGTTGCATGAGAGATTACGTATCTCTAAGATGGCTAAGGGCGAGGGTGTGGTTTCATACCTTACTAGATTGATGCAGATCAGGGATGAGCTCACTGCAGTAGGCAAGAAGACAAAGGATGTTGAGCTAGTGTGTGTAGCACTGAACGTATTTTCAAATTCATAGGACGTATTTGTCCGTTGAGTTGTAGCTCGAGAGAAGCTCCCTGAATGGCAGTGCTTATGGGATGATTTTGTGCAAGAGGAGATCAGATTTGGTTAGTCAGGATCATCATCTTCACCAGACATTGTGGACGAAGAAGGGCTGGCTCTTGCAAGTAATGGCAAGGGCAAGGAGAAGAAGAATAAAGGTGTAAAGAAGAACATTGACTTCTCAAAAGTCAAATGTTTCCAATGTCACAAGATGGGACACTTTGCCTCACAGTGTCCGAAGAAGAAGAAGAAGAACCAACCATAGATGGCAGGTTCTGCAGCAGTGGGTGAGTTTTCCAAAGCTTCGAGGAGGATTTTTTCTTCATAGCCTGTATGTCCAGAGCAACAGTCTCAGACATGTGGTTTGTTGATAGCGGAGCATCTTCTCATATGACAGGGTGGAAGGATTTTTTCACTAGGCCACAAGAGGGAGGCGTGAATCTGGTTATAGTGCTCGGAGATGATAGGTGCTACAAGGTGCAAGGGGTTGGCACCATTTCGTTTCAAATGGAGTCGGGTAAACCACTATAGTTAGATTACGTACTATATGTTCCGGGGTTGACAAAGAACCTCATCTTGGTCTCTACTCCAGAGGATAAAGGGTATGAGTTCACTTTCCATAAGGGGAGGGTGTTTGTCAAGCCAATAGGGTCAATCGAGAAGATGGACATGATGATTGGGGTTTGAGAAGAGAAGGTGTACAAACAACAGTTTCAACCAGGAAGAGATTTGGTCAGTACAACCACAAACATTAGTGAATTGTGGCATAGGAGGATGACACATTTACACTTTGGTGCACTGGGGCACTTGAGACAGGCAGTCATAGGATTGCCTAAGTTCACAACAGAGAGGCATGACCCTTGTAAGGGTTGTGCAATGGGAAAGTATGTCCGAAGACCATTTCCACCAAGCGAGCACAGGTCCAAGGGAGTCTTGGATTTGATTCATNGTGGCGTCAACGAGTGGCTTCAAATATTTTGTTCTGATTAGTGATGACTACTCTAGGAAAACATGGATTTACTTCCTGAAGACCAAGGATGAGGTCTTTGACAGGTTCCAGGAGTTCAAGGCTCTAGTAGAGAACCAAACTGGCAGGAAGATTCGGGTTTTAAGATCTAACAACGAGGGTGAGTAAACCTCCAAGAAGTTTTTGGATTATTGTGTAGTAGTGGGATCAAGAAGGAACTCACGATTCCTTACAATCCTCAACAAAATGGAGTGGTTGAGAGGAAGAACATGACTGTAGTCGGAGCAACATGGGTGATGACACGTGATTAGGGTTTGCCACTATTTTTATGGACTGAGGCTAGTTGCATTGTTGTATACATACAAAATAGGAGTCCCCACACAGTTGTGGGGAATTTGATACCCGATGAGGTATTTACAGGTACCAAACCGGATGTGAGTCATCTTCGCATCTGGGCCAACATATGTTATTGTCATGTCCCTTCGAAGAAGAGGACAAAGTTGGAACTCACAACAGATAAGGGGTTAATTATTGGATATATCGAGGCTTCCAAAGCCTACAAGATATTTGTGCCAGTACACAGGAAGATCATAGTGTGTAGGGATGTACAGTTCGAGGAGGAGTGTGCATTAAGGAGGTCTAGAGACTTGTCAGTGCAGGACCAACATGAACAAGATTCAAGAGTCAAGATTGAGGAGGCACAGGGTCAGATCATAGGATCACAGAGTTAGACACAGGGTATTGGTACAAGTACATGTGTTGAGAGGTAGAATGTTGGATAAGATCATCCAGAGCAAGATGATAACGAGGAGGAACAACATGATGTAGTTCCATAGTAGTAGGATACTAGGCCATAGCCTAAGTTGTATAAGTCCATAGTGTGTAGGGATTTACAATTCGAGGAGGAGCGTGCATTAAGGAGCTCTAGAGACTTGTCAGTGCAGGACCAACAGGAACAAGATTAAGGAGTCAAGATTGAGGAGGCACAAGGTCAAAGCATAGGAACACAGAGTTAGACAGAGGGTATTGGTAAAGGTACATGTGTTGAGAGGGACAATTTTGGACAAGATCATCAGGAGCAAGATGACAATGAGGAGGACCAACATGATATAGTTCCATAGTAGCAGGATACTAGGCCATAGCCTAAGTTGTATAAGTCCACAATTAGTGATTCTAGACTGGAAAGGTTTCCAGAGAGAGACTTCAGACGAAGTAAGCCACCATAGAGACTTGGGTACATGGCATTAATGACACAACTTATTGATGCAAAGCCTTCCACTTATAAGCAGGATGCACAACATAGAGTGTGGCAAGAGACCATGATGGAGGAGTATGCATCCATCATGAAAATTGATGGATGGGAGGTAGTGCCCAGGCCAAAAGGGAAGAAGGTGGTTGGATCCAAGTGTATCTACAAGGTCAAGCATGCAACAGATGGAAGTATGGACAAGTACAAAGTGCGCTTCATGGCCAAGGGGTTTTCACAGCGATATGGAGTCGACTATGAGGAGACTTTCACCCCGGTGGCTAGATATACATTGATCGTGACTGTTATTTCTTTAGGAGTAGAGGTGGTCTGGTGCGTTCGCTGGATGGACATAAAGATTGCCTTCCTCAATGGAGTTGTTGAGGAGGAAGTATATGTCGAGCAACCATAGGGGTTTGAGGTCAGTTACAGAGAGACACATGTTTACAGATTGAGGTGAGTCTTATATGGGCTGAAGCAAGCACCTCCAGCTTGGTACTCGAGGATTGACAACTACTTGAGAGAGATGGGTTTCCAGTGGAACGAGGCAGACCCAAACCTATATTTTCTTGCAAGGGAGGCACCTCTCATACCGGTGTTGTACGTAGATGACCTATTTTTGATAGGGGACGAGCAACTGATAATATTCTACAAAACAAATCTTGTAGTTGAGTTTGAGATGAAAGACCTTATGTTATTGCATTGCTTCCTTGGTCAGGAGGTCTGACAACAGGATGGGCGCTTATTCTTGGGACAGGGGAAGTATATAGTGGATATCTTATGTAGGTTCAGGATGATAGATTGTAGGCCTATGTCCACGCCTCTATATTCAAAGACAATAGACCCCACTATATATCGTCAGTTGATTGGATCGCTCATGTATTTGGTTAACACTCGACCAAATATCAACTTTGTAGTATACTCTTTGAGTCAGTTCATGGTGGACGCTTAGAGAGTTCATTAGATTGTTGTGAAGCATGTGCTTCACTACCTTAGAGGTGCAATGGATTATGGGTTATTGTATGAGCGTAGTGTTGGAGTGAAGTTAGTAGGCTTTACATATTTTGATTGGGCAGTGTATGCAGAGGACAGGAAGAGTACTTCAGGATGTTGTTTCAACATTGGATCGAGCATCATTTCCTGGTTCAAAAGGAAGCAAAGATCAGTGGCATTAAGCCTTGCTAAGGAAGAGTACATGTTTGCTAGATTGGTAACATGTGAGGCACTGTGGATGAGGAAGCTACTCTTGGGATTGTTCAGGTGGGATCTAGAAGCTACCGTGATTCACTGTGACAATCAACGTTTCATCAAGCTCTCTTAGAATCCTATTTTTCATGACCGTGGCAAGAACATCCATATCGGGTATCACTTCATCTAGGATTGTGTATAGAGAGGAGCCATGATGCTTGATTACATACAGACTGATGAGCAAATGGTAAATATTTTCACCAAGGCATCGAGCAAACAAATTTTTAAAAGTTAAGAGATCAGATGGGGTTGAGGAAAAATCCCTTCCTCACTAAGAGGGAGTGTTGAGAATGTAGCAAAGAAGGTCTTCCACACACTGCAGCGTCCAAGCATGGTGGGGGACAATGAAACATTAGTCAAGTCGATTAAATTAAACTTTTCCTAAAGTCCAACTAAGGAAAAGGACTATTGATGTATTATATTCTTCAGTTCACTTTATTGAGCACCTTTTCTAAGGTTAAAGTGAAAAATAATTTAAGTGATGGATGTTTTAATCTTAGCCATCCATCTTGGAGAGTGAGGGAGAGTTAATCTCAACCCTCCATCCTTATGAGATTGGGGTTTTCACTTGCTAAGGGGGGGCACATTAGATCATTGAGAGATCGATTAGAGGAGCATCGATCTAGGATTTGTGAGAAGAGAGTTTTGCAGGGAGAAAGAGGAGGAATTCTAGCTATAGATCAACTCACTTCCAGGGTCAAGCAAAGGCAAAATCCTTTAGCTAACAAAGGAGTCGTCAAGGGTGACACGAAGTTCATGCAGGAGCCATACAATTTATACAGAGGCACTTGTGCGGGGTTTTTTTGTAGCGTTGGGATTTATAGAGGTTGAAAGAGGGGTCGTACTTTATCTTGGAAGCTTTACACTGAGGTTTTACTCAGTATTTTATTGGGGATGATTTAATGTAAGCAAATCTCTATATTTTCTTGTTGAATAATAAAAATCTCCAAATTTGCTGCATTGGTTTTCCCTTCGGGGGTTTTCGAGGGACTGTTGTCCAAAAATATTTGTTTAGATGTGATGTGATTGTTGTTTTCTTCTAATGTTATGTTCCTGGTTTAATAATATGCTGTGCATAATTATTTGTCGAGAAAAATAACCTAATGAAATATGTTATAAATGACATTTAACTGGTTATTATGCTTGGTTTAAAGAAAATTTACACTTTCATCCATTGGATGACCAACACATAATCACCATAAATGTGCAGTTGTGAGATGTTATTTTCCCGGGACAAGTACAAAGTTAGCTTAAGAGGCATTAGCTCACAAAAATTATTGGTTTCACTTCTGATACCTATTGAGAAGGATATGTAATGATCATTTAATAAGTAAATAACTCCCCCTACACCCCCATGGGGCAGGTCTCTTTAGGAAGCTCCATCAAAAAATGCCCATGGCATGTCCCTAATAACGAGGTATGACAAGGTCCTTATAGTCGAATGTCACTGGGAAGTCTACAGGAAGGCAAAGAGCATATTTATACTTTGCAGGGCACTTTTTAGATGAAGAGTTTCTCTATCTTCAAACAAAAATTGGTTCCTATCTATCCAAATCCCCCAAGCAACAGTGAGTGGAAGAGCTTTAAAGTTGGAGGTTGCATGATTGGAGAGATAGGATTTGAGGGCTTCTTTAATATTGTTGTCTTTCCAGGAATTGAACAACCCTATATCTCTATCCATTTATTTCCACACTTCCGAAGTGAAATTACAAAAAAGGATGAGATAGGAATTAGTTTCAATTTCTTACCTGCAGAGGAAACATCTTCGTGGACCTTCAAAACTTCTATTTTGCATATTTTCCTAGGTAAGAGCCTTATTGTTTAAAAGAATCCATGTGAAATATTTTGCTTTTGTTGGACATTTGAGTTTCCATAATATCTCCCCCACTATATTTGCAACTCATCTATGTTCTCTTGGGCTAGTGCTTTATATCCAATATTTGGTTCATAATTACTTGCTCGATTTAACTAGATGAGTTGGTCTTCATGATCGAAGATGGTCACAAAAGAAACTTAGAGGGATTTAATGTAGGAGTTCCATTTGTGAGCATTATCCTCTCTTAGCTTGGTTTCTCTCCATGGTAGCCACCTTTGCTACCTTGTGACTCAATTCTCGTGGGCTATTTGTTTTAACATGTAGAGGCCATTCCTATGAAGCTCACGAATGAGATGAGTAGGGAGTTGATGGTTTTCTTTGCAGCCAATCTAGGGATCAATTATGATGAGTACTTAATCTCCATCTCCAACTTTCCAAATTAGCCAATTCCCAATTAGAGGGAAAGCAGACATAATTGTTTTCCAAATAATTGAGACATTTGTAATTTCATTTGGGGCTTGCGAATCCAATCCACAATAGATTTTCGAGGGAGATATTTTTCATTGGTCAATTATGCCCAAAGACCAGTGCCATGGATGGGCCTCTAGGCAATTTTTGTTAATCCCTATACAAAGCCCCATGTTAAGTATACAACCCCTTATTAAGCCCTAGACATTGAATTATTACATTTCTAGTGTTATATTTGTAAGTAGGCTAGAACCCTTCATTATAATTGTATTATCTCTCTACACACTCACACACCAAGGAGACCTAGTCTTAGGATCATCTAACATCATCTTATATATTGAATATTGATCCAGGTGGATCTTGGTGGCCATCCACCTTTTCCACTGAATCAACATTTTTGAGTTTGTGATTCAACTTCAAAGGATAAAGGGAACTACTATGGGCTTGGATAGGTTCCAAGGGCCTATTTCCTTTTCTCTCTCCAATGGATAGGCATGTCGTTCGATCCCCACTCGGGAGGAAAGGGGAAAAACCTCCTCTTTCATTCACGATTTTAAAAGCTACAGTTATTCTCTTCTACCCTGTAGAAATTTCAATTGAGGAAAAAAGTGTTCAAATCATGTATTTTCCTAAGTACTATTACAATAGTTGGAGCTTGACCAACCTAATAAAATAAAAGAAAGAAAAAGGAATACATAACGTGTACATTACAACAGAAAATAATCAAATTTTCTGAACACTATGGATGGATTTTCATAAACCAAGACCGAGTTGTATGGTCTAAAGCATTTGTTCTCATTTGATTTGAAGTCAGCCACTGATTATGTTTAATCTCTTAGGATAATCTAATATCATCTTGTATATTGAATGTTGATCCAGGTGGATCTCAGTGGCCATCCACCTTTTGCACTGAATCAACATTTTCGAGCCTATGGTTTTGATAAACCATGATATTCACCCTTTTGACGAGGAATGTAATGTAATGCCATCTCCATTTTTTAATTAAAGCAATCACATGTACATGTCTACAACATAAATGCATCAGATCCCATTAGAAATCTGTAGTTAAGTGTGCTTAGGATAGAGTAATACTGGGATGGGTGACCTACTGGGAAGTCCTAATGTGTTATATACCAATGGAATTTTGTAAGCTTAAACCAATGTATCCCACATGCATCACGAGAATTATTCTCCTCTCACTCTCTCATATAGAATCAAGGTGAAGGAGGTCCTTTGAGCATGCAATGGAGTGTGATGTAATGTTTATTGTGAATGAGGGTAGCCGATATCTCTTTCTCTTAAGAGAAAAGCTACCACCATTTCTAGCAAGTATGTGTTCTGCAATATTCTGTTATTCATTAATAGAAGTTGGGTTTCACTGTATTTTTGTGTTCTCTGCTATATTTTCGTTTTTATCTCATTTTGTTCTCAATATAATTTGGATTAGTGGTATCAAAGCAATATGTTCCTTGTTATTTCTCGGTGGATGTCCCTGACGAGGTCAACGTATAGAGAGTTGGGTTTCAAGCCAGTTTCGCTTGGGGATGACCAATCTCGCCAGCCTAAGTGACCTCCCATGGCAGAAGAAAAGAGATATGACAGAGAAAGAGATCCTTTCAAGATGTTTCTCGAGGAATCCCTCGTGCGACAAAGGAATGAGAGGATGGAAAACTTCGCTTAGATCCTGCAATGACTATCAATGGTGGTCGATGCATCTTCTACAAGAAGCCATTTCGGAGGTACGACACCCTTCAAGGTACAAGTCAATTTTGATATCACTTTATTTGAAGGCCAAATAGATGCAAATGCTCTAGAAAAATGGTTGAATCTACTAGAAGGTTATTACTTTGTCCAAAATATTTTCGACGATGAAAATATCACCTTTGTGCTCCTTAAAGCCCTTCCCCATGTCAGATCTTGGTGGGAAGGTTACCTCGAGAGGTATATCACTGATGAATATATTCCATTTGGGAGAGAACCCACTTGGGCATCCTTTGTGGATGCTCTCAAGGAGGAGTTCTAGCCTATTGGAAGCTATGATGACCAATATATGATATGGATGACTCTACATCGTGTCGAAGTATACTAACATCTTCCATACCTTACGCTCAAATTTGGGTATCAGAGACTATGAGCGACTCCTGGTTCTAAAGTACCATAGTGACCTACATAGATACATCCAAATAGAGATGTATTTCTTGGACATATCCTCACTGGGAGCTACTTATCAATATGCAGTCAAAATCGAGCAAAAATTCAAGCAACAGAGTAAGCAAGAGTTTAGGTTTGCAAATACGCCACAACAAAAACATAGCAAAGGCAACCCTAACAAAGGACAAAGCAAGGAAATTCTATCTCAAGAAAATCAGTCCAAGCCATCGGTTAAGAAGGGTGATGGGAAGTCGAAGAAGGATAGAGGAAAATGGTGTGAGTTCCACGAAATCCCCTAACACAACATTGATGAATGTTGCTCGAAACAATCATTGGTGGCTGAGCTAAAAAAAAAAGATTCAGAACCTGACTTGGACTCTGATTCAAGGCACAATAAAGGGAAATGAATCATCGATGTAGAACCCACTACTACCATTTTGGCCACAACAATCCAACCAAAAAAACTAGAAGAACTTGAGGAGGTGGAGCACCTCTTCCATTGATGGATGTGGGTGAAGGGGACCCCACTGCATTTCATTGTTGACAATGAGAGTCAAAATAACTTAATCTCAACTGAGGTCATCAAAAGAATGAAGCTATCGACAATGGCACATCCCCAACCATACACCATTGAATGCTTGAGCAGGAAACGAGACATCTGCATCAACCAATAATGTCGCCTGCCCTACAACATCAAGCCTTTTAAAGATGAGGTATTGTGTTATGTTGCCCCACTCAAAGTTTGTGATGTTCTTATAAGACAACCATACATGTGGAAATGTCACGTTGTTTATGAGTGTCGACCATGTAGTGTCTTTGTTACTCTAGGAGGCCAACTCTACATGGTACTGAAGGTAGTTTCGACTAGATCCATTTCATTGATCTCAACAAAACAATGTTGCAAAGTAATCTCTCAGACCACAAAGTTTTCCCTCTTCACAACCCAGTCAATAGGTGAACATAAGGTCACTACGACCACCATAGCCTCAGCCCAAGACCTTTCTATACAGTAGAAGCAAGTTGACAAGATTGTAGAGGAGCACAAATATATTTTTTCACCTACAGGGGTGCCTCTACACTCCCAAGTCAATAATTACATTAACTTGGTGCCCAATGATCCCTTACCCAATGGTCCAAAATATAGATGCTCCCTTTTAGAGAATGAGAGTCTTCCATGTGTTCACCATAGCTCTATTGGCCACGACCCTTTTTATGTGTGCTTAGGGTTCCAACCATTAGCCCCCATTGATATAGCTCTTCCTGCTACATCTTCACCGATAAAATCATCCCACATTCAAATCAAGGAAGATCATGCAACCGTATTTTTTGAATGGATCCAACACCTCCAACAATAGGTTCATGACATCCTTCAACATGCTAATGCTAAGTACAAGCAGAACAACTACTTCAGCAAGGAAAGTGGTTCACCAAGGTTCAAATCCAACAAAATTTTCCCCATCTCCTGAGGGAACTTGACGCAATGGGGACCATTACTTCCTAAGGGGGGAGGATTGATCTAGGTGGATCTCATTGGCCATCCACCTTTTCCATTGAATCAACATTTTTGAGCATGTGGTTTTGATAAACCATGATATTCACCCTTTTGATGGGGAGTGTACTGTAATGCCATCTCCATTTGTTGATTATAGCCATCATATATACATGCCTACAACATTGATGCATTAGATCCCATTAGAACTCTATAGTTAAGCGTGCTTGGGCTAGAGTAGTACTGTGATGGGTGACCTTCCAGTAAGTCCTATTGTTTTACATGCCTATGGAATTTTGTAAACTTAGACCAATTTATCCCACATGCATCATGTGAATTATTCTCCTCTCACTCTCTCATGTATAATCAAGGTGAAGGAGGTAATTTGAGCATGAGCATAAGCAAGGTGAAGGGGGTGCGATGTGATGCTTATTGTAAATGAGCATAGCCATCATCTCTTTCTATTAAGAGATAAGCTACCACCATTCTAGCCAGTTTGTGTTCTACAATATTATGTTATTCATCGATAGAAGTTGGGTTTCATTGTATTTCTCTATTCTTTGCTATATTTTCGTTTGTATCTCATTTCATTCTCAATATAATCTAGATCAAATTTATTGTAAAAGAGGTTCCCCCCTCGAAGTGGACTATTATACATTGATTTTTAATCATCCTCAAGGCATTGGTTCATAACATTTGGTATTGGAGCATCGATCCTAGAGTTTTGTTGCTTCAAGCAATTCATCTTGGTATTTTCGCTATAAATTTTTTTGGGATACCTCGAACAATGAAATTTGGAGGTTACTCAGGAGAAATATCACAGTATGTTTCACAAAAATTTCAAGTTTTGGTTCGTTATACTTTCATATATATAGCCTATGGAAGATATGTTTTTTACTCATCTTGAATTTAGTTTTAAACAAGTCATATTGTAAGTTTCACTATAACTTTGTTTCTGGGACATTTTAGAGAATGAAATTTTATAGAGACTAAGGAGACATAGCAAGTTCAATTTGGTCCAAATTTTAGGTTCTGGGTCGTTATATTTTTGGAGATATATTATGTGGAAGTTAGGGTTTGTGACTAGTCCTGAAATTAGTCTCAAACAAGTCATCTTTTTATTTTCGCTATAAAACTTTTTTGGAGTTTCAGACTCTGAAATTTTCAGAATCCTGACAATACATAGAAAACTACATGTGGAAAAAATTTCAAATATTGAATCATTTTAATTTGTGAGAGATCTCTTGTGGAAGTTTGGGTTGTTTACGATTCTTGAAATTAGTCTCAAACAAGACATTTTGGCATTTTTGCTATAACGTTTTATGAGTGAAGGTTCAAACTATGAAAGTTTTAGGAGTTTAAGGAGTCATATCATAGTACTACAAGCCAAAATTTTAGACTCAAAAGGGTTCAAAGTTTAGATATATATGAGGACAAAGGTCAACCATCCAAACATACTCCAAAATTAGGGTTTAAAAGGTATGTAACTTACAATTGGCATGACTTTTTATTAGAATATATGTTTTTGGTGATTCAAAATTTGTGATAAAGAGATAATTGATGAGTATTATTATTTTTGTCCCACATGGCTCCAAAAAATATTTCAACACCAATTAAACCTTCAAAAATATGGTCTATAACTCATGAAGGAAATGAGGACCAACTTAGTGATTTGAGTGCTAGATCAATAATAAGTGATGAGTTGGTAAACACACAAAGAAAAATTCAAGAGATGGAAAATAATATGGAACAAATGGAAAATAAGATAGATGAAAATAAGAAGGACACAGAAAAAGAAGATGGACGAAAATAAGGAAGAAATGCAAAAATCCATAGAGACCATTCTCTTACAGAAGATCCCTAATAGGGATATGGAGATCCAAGGAAATCATGAAAATAAAGAGAACAAGGTTGTTGAGACTCAATCACATACGATGAATATTTTCTCACATTTGGAGAGTACAAATATTGAATCTCAGAATTATGATCATCCATTACTCTAAGATCCACTTAATCGGGGCTTCAAGTCGACACCAAGGAACTGCTTCATTCCAAAGATCAATATGAGAAAGTTTGATGGTAAAGATCTTATAACATGGATATTCCACATGGAGAAATACTTTGATCTACACCAATTTCCAACCTTACAAAAGGCACCTATTACATCCTTGTATTTAGAAAATGATCAATTTGTTTAGTACCAATGGCTTTGTGAAATATTTTTTCTTTTGTTATCTCTTGGTCCACGGATGAATTGCTATCACATTATGGGGATGCTAAGAGCAATACATTCTTCAGTCAATTGATAAATATTCGGCAAAAAGGTCCAATTACAGAGCACGTTCAACAATAATAAAAGATCCTTCTCATGGTAAAGAACATTCCTGAGGATAATTTGTTATATCTCTTTATGGGAACTTTAAAGGAGAACACTCAACATGAGGTGCGTGTCTTCGAACCTAAATCCTTAGACAAACCTTTCAGTTTGGCAAGGAAAGTGGAGAAAAAAGTATGGCTACTAGAAGGGCCGCCAATAACAACTATAGAGAGAACCATGTTCCCTCTCTTGACCTCACTCAACCAACAAGGTTGACACTACAACAAATGGATGGAAGAAGAGCAAAGGGACTATGTTTCAATTGTGAAAACAAGTATAATATAATGCATAATTGCAATGAGAATAAATTATTCTACATAGACTTTGAAGAGGAAGAAGATCAAGAATTGGAACCATCACAAGACCTAGATCTAGAAGAGATTACTCCAACGATATCTTGTCATGCATTGGATATCATCAATGATCCACAAACCCTCAAGATACAATGATACATCAAAAAACAAAAGGTAACAATGTTGATTGATTTTTGTAGTACCCATAACTTCATCAATTACAAATTAGCAAAATATCTCAATTACTTTATATTTCCAGCACGAGAGTTTCAAGTAATGATTGCATATGGAGGTACCATAAATTGTTATGGGAAGTGCCATAGTATTAAGCTCAATATGGGGTAGTATTTATTGAATATTCCCATGATTTCCATCCAAATAGGTGGTGTTGATGTCGTATTAGGGGTCTAATGGTTACAATCATTGGGAACAATGACCCTTTATTTTCAAGATCTTTTCATGAGATTTTCCTCAGAAGGCAAGGAAATTGAGCTGAGAGGTATCCAAGGGAAACTCTCTAAGGTTATAAGCTCTAATAGCATGACAAAATTACTAAAAAAGGGACCCCATGGTGTAATTTCATAATTGTGCTCACTAGATGTTCAAACATCTATATCCTCTACTCCAATGGATCTCCTAATATTTATCAACAACCATTCCAAGGTTTTTGGAGAGATGCCTAAGGGTCTTCCACTCGGTCAAGATCATGACCATGCTATTGATTTGCAATGAGCAAGTGTACCACATAACATTAGGTCATGCAAGCATCTATATGCACATAAGTGTGAGATTGAGTGTATGACCCAAGAAATGTTAGAGGTGGGCATCATTAAACCTATCCAAAGTTCTTTCTCTTCACGGATAATGATGGTTACGAAGAAGGATGGTTCATGGCGTATGTGTCCAAATTATAGACAACTCAACAAAATGACCATCAAAGATAAGTTTCCTATTCTTGTCATTAATGAATTATTAGATGAATTGCATGGATAATTTTTCTTTACTGAGTTGGATATTCGTTTGGGATATCATAAAATCAGAATGAGGCAAGAGGTCATTCCCAAAATAGCCTTTAGAATGCATGAAGGTCATTATGAGTTTTTGGTTCTGTCATTGGAATTACTAATGCACCATCAACATTTCAAAGCTTGATGAATTATATTTTCAATGCCTTCTTTAGAAAATTTGAGTTAGTATTTTTTGATGACATACTAATCTACAAAAAATCTTGGGAAGAGCATGTACAACATGTTGACTGAGTATTACAACTTTGGAAAAGAAACAACTTTATGAAAAGTTGTCTAAGTGTGCCTTTTGGGGTTTAAGAAGTGGAATATTTGGGTTAGATTATATCTCATGAAGGTGTAAAAATGGACCCTAATAAAATTAAATCTATGAGGGAATGACCAATTCCAAAAACCTTAAAGAAACTTAGGGGATTCTTAGGATTGGCAGGGTCTTACCGCAAGTTTTTCAAGAACTATGGTCAAATAACAACACCTCTAACAACATTATTAAATATTATTAAAGAAGGAAACATTTTATTGGACTCGAGAAGCAACCAAAGCTTTTGAAAAAAGAGGCTATGTGTACAACTCATGTCCTAGCCACACCTGACTTCACAAAAACATTTATTGTGGAGTGTGATGCCTCAAGCCATGGAATTGGCACAGTTTTTATGCAAGAAGGAAGGCCCCTTTCCTTTGAAAGCAACCAACTTAAAAGAGAAAACTTACCCAAACCCATTTATGAAAAAAAAATGTTGGCCATAGTACATGTAGTTAAGAAATAACTCCCTTACATAATAGAAGACACCTCAAAGTAAAAACATATCATGATAGTTTAAGTACTTTTTGGAGCAACGATTATCTTCAGAAGAGAAACAAAAATGGGTTACAAAGATGCTAGGTTATGCCTTTGAAATTATCTACAAGAAAGGAAAAAATAATATTGCGGCAGATGCACTTTCAAGGAAAGAAGAAGATCAAATAGAGGGTTCACTACAAGTTATTTCTATTCCACAATTTTATTGGGTGGAAGAAGCAAGTATAGAACGAAAGCAAGATCAAGAGGTATGCAAGATCATTCAATAACTACAAGAGNACCCTCTATTTGATCTTCTTCTTTCCTTGAAGATCAAATAGAGGGTTCACTACAAGTTATTTCTATTCCACAATTTTATTGGGTGGAAGAAGCAAGTATAGAACGAAAGCAAGATCAAGAGGTATGCAAGATCATTCAATAACTACAAGAGGACCCGAGTGCATCAAACAAATTTGAATGGAAGAATGATTTGATGTGGTATCATGAACGACTATATTTGTGTAAGAATTCCCAACTCAAACAGAAGGTCCTTGTGGAATTACACATTTCTCCCATAGGGGGACATTCAGGGTTCTTGAAAACTTACTACATGATCAATAATATTTTTTTTTGAGAATGTCTTTAAAATGGTGTTCAAAATTTTGTGTCTAAGTGTGTGGCCTGCTAATAGAATAAGGGAAGACAATCAAGACGTCGGGTCTTCTACAACTATCATCTATACCAAGTCAATGTTGGGAATAAGTTTCAATGTATTTTATTGTATGTTTACCCAAATCCGAATGAGAGTTTGTCATCATGGTAGTAGTGGATTGACTGACAAAGTATTCTTGATTTCACTCTCTTTCTCATCCTTTTAGAGCAAGTATAATAGCTTCAACATTCACATAAATAGTTTAAATGTTGCATGGAGTCCCTAATGTTATTGTAAGTGATAGAGATCCAATTTTCA
>JASDQU010735482.1:136378-153767 GCA_032191745.1 Picea mariana
CTCTCTTTCTCATCCTTTTAGAGCAAGTATAATAGCTTCAACATTCACATAAATAGTTTAAATGTTGCATGGAGTCCCTAATGTTATTGTAAGTGATAGAGATCCAATTTTCACTAGAAAATTTTGGACTAACTTATTTTCTTGTTTGCGTACTCAATTGGCTCATGACTCATCTTACCATCCTTAATCCGATGGGAAAACTGAGATTGTGAATAAATGTCTATAAGTATATCTTTGTTGCTTTGAATCTGATAAACATACACAATTGGTAAAGTGGTTTCCCTTGGAAAAATGGTGGTACAACACATCCTTCCATACTTCAACAAAAATGTCCCCATTTTTGGCACTTTATGGATATTATCCTCCATCCATCACATCAATTTTGAAAGGGACTACAAAGGTTTAGGTAGTGGAGGACCACATAGGGCACCAATAAGAGGTTCTCAAGATATTGAAGGACAACTTGGTTATGGAACAAAATGGGATGAAACGACAAACATATCAACATTGCAGTGAAAGGGAATTTGAAGTTGGGGATTGGGTATTTTCGAGGCTACAACCATATAAACAAATGTCCCTCAAACAACAAAAGAAAGACAATAAATTATCACCCAAATATTATGGCCCCTATAAGGTGTTGCAAAGGATTGGAAGTATGGATTACAAATTGGAGTTGCCTCCCTATTCACATGTACATTCAGTCTTCCATGTTTCTTTCCTAAAGAAGGTAATCAAAGATAAGATCCTAGTTCAAATTGTTTTACCAGAGTTTAATAAAGAAGGGAAAATCATACTAGAACCATAAACAATCCTTGAAACAAAGATTAAGTAGTTGCGAAATCGAGCAATCACTGAGTACCAAATCAAATGGAAGAACTTACCGATGGAAGAGGCGATATGGAAAGATGAGTTCTTCATACAAAAACACCCGTAGTTAGTCAAGTGTTGAGGACAACACTTGTTTGAAGGGGAGGTGCATGTTAATCCCTAGACAAAGCCGCATGTTAAGTATAAAACCCCTTATTAAGCCCTAGATATTGAATTATTACATTTATAGTGTTATATTTGTATGTAGGCTAGAACCCTTAATTGTACCCTTTCATTATAATTCTTCCCTTTGACTCCTATATATATACCAAGGAGAACTAGTCTTAGGATAATCTAATATCATCTTGTACATTGAATATGTTGTAAAAGGAGGTTTCCCCTAGAAGTGGAATTTTATACATTGATTTTTTATCATTCTAAAGGCATTGGTTCATAACATTTTATTTTCCAACACTTTTTATGACATGAATATGTATTTTTAGCTCCCAACCCCCCATTGATTTTGTAGTTGCAAGACTTTTCCAATAGACTAGAACCATTTTATTTTTTCCCAGCTTCCCCAGACCAAAGGAATTGAAAGTAAAGTTGTTTGATCTTCCCCATAATTCCTTTTCGGATCTAGGCTAATGACATCCAAAATGTCAGGATGGCTTCAACACATCTTTGATTAGGACCAATTTACCTCCTCTAGATGGCCAATTATTACACCATTTATTGACCTTTTTTTTTCCAATTTTGTTAGAAGCCATAACTAGTTAGTTTTTTTTATATTGGTTTGCTTTCAAATGAAATCCCAAGTATTTGAGCCCAACTTCAAAGTGTCCCAAATGAAAGGGAAAATTTTTGGAAATGCCATACCTGATCCAGGTAGATATTGGTGGCCACCCACCTATTCCAACTAGCTCCTCTTGACAATTTTTAGTTCATCACATTCTTTTGTACTTCTTTGTAATTGTGGGTTCTACACTTCGGAGGATGTCTGAAGCCCTACACATATTCTAGGTGGATACTAGTGGCCTCCCACTTAATCCAAATGGCTTCTTTTGTATGTTTTCATATCAACACATCTTTTTGTACTTCCAGGGTCGTTTTGGGGACCTAAACAATTTATTTTTGGCTCACCATAGTCAAAATATAGATGAAGTCAAAGTTTTATGGCGTAATGTGTAGTTCTCAAAAATATCTTTCCAATGGGCTATCACACGCCTAAAACAAAGGTCGTATGCAAAAGTTATGACCTCACGAAGTTGAGGTACCAAATTACCCATAAGGGCCCACATAACTTTTGGCGTTTCATCACCTAGGGTTAGGTTTTTAGATGTCTAGGACTTTGGAATTCATGAGTAATGTTAAAAAGGCCTCTGGAGACTCATTGTGATGATTTTTCTCAGATCGATGTGCGTAGCAGCCACATCTCTTCTCAGAGATAACTACTACCATTCGAGCAAGTGTTTCAGTTCTGCAGTTTTACAGTTTCAACCTATTTCATTTATTCAATAGAAGATATTGTTCACTGGATATCTGTGTTGTTCTTCATATATCTATGTTTATTGTATTCAGTTTGTTCCGCTCCTAAATCTGGATCAGTGGTATCAGAGTGGTCTGCTCTTCATTTATTTTTCCTCGTGCATGTCCCTGACAAGATCTAGGTACAAGAAGTTGGGACTCGAACCAATCGAGCCGTTGCAAGATCGGTCGAGCCGTTGCAGGAGATCCTTTTAAAATTTTGCTCGAGGAAGCCCTTGCACACTAAAGGAACGAGATGATGGAAATCTTTGCGCAAATCCTTCGACGACTGCCCACAAGAGAAGCATCTTCATCAAGCAGCCATGCAACCCCCTTCAAGGTACAAGTAAATTTTGATATTCCGTTATTTGAAGCATTGATAGATGCAGATGCTATAGATCAATGGCCGAATCTGCTTGAAGGGTATTTTTCGGTCCACAATTTTTCCGAAAGGGAAAATATTACTTTTGCACTCCTCAAGGCCATCCCCCATGTCAAGGACTGGTGGGACACATACTCTGAGCAAAGGGCCATAGAGGAATCTGCAATATTTGTGGTTTCCCCTACATGGGATTGCTTCCGTTATACCATTAAAGAGCAATACTACCTTGTTGGAAGCTATGAGGACCAATACACTAGATGGAAGACCCTGCGTCAAGAAAGGGACCAGACAGTACCGGATTTACAAATATTTTCCATACCCTGTGTATCAAATACTATGCGCAACATCTGGTGCTCAAATACCGCGATTGTTTGCATATATACATTCAAACATAAATGGAATTTCTGGACATCGCGTCAGTGGGTACGACTTATAGATATGCTGTCAAGATCGAGCAAAAATTTAAGTAGAAGAGGCGAGAGTTTGGATCTGCAAACTCCTCATAGCCAAAGCAAGGAAAAGGCGGCCCCAACCCACACATCAAGGGATAGAGAAAAGATGGCCACTCTCAGGACAACCAGTCCAAGCCACAACACAAGAAGGGCAATGCGAAAACAAAGAAGGACATGGGAAAATGGTGTGAATACCATAAAATCCCTTGGAACAACACTGAAGAATGCCACTCCAAGCAGTCACTCGTGGTCGAGCTGAAGGCTTCTGAGTCAGAGGATGATTCGAATTCCGAATTAAATCGACAAGGAGGGAAGAAAATTATAGATGCTAAACCTAGTGCCACTGTAGCTACCACCAAATTCTAGCCAAGCGAACCAGAAGAACTAGAGGAAGGTGATCCGAAAAGATCTTTTAAAGACTATGGGTGAGTTTTTAAAACATGAGTTCATTAAACATTTAGGAAATTGATGAAAGAGGAAAGATTAAAGATGTAACATGGTAGCCATAATGAAATGTATAGATCCAGAAATAAGCATAAAGAAACAACAAACCATAAACAACTAAGTTGATAACGAAGTTCGACAATCTTGCCTACGTCTCCAAGCCTTTGCCGGTCGTGGGTGAGGCTTTCTTATTTCTCTTCAAAGCTTCAAAATTACATCATAAATGTGCCAAATGGATTACAAACTAATCTAGCTGTGTTCTGCTAGATCTCAAGAACCCATCAAAACCGACGACATTGAAAACAGATGAACGAAGCTCCCAGAAGTGGCATGCAAAGTTGCTCTCCTCAATGGCTTCCCTGCATAAAAATGGCTTTGGCTTTTCAATTATTCATCATTTCCCTATTTTGAGCCTCTCTTAAGGATTTCAAGAACCTATGGTTTATATAGGCTTGAAGTTGGCAACAAACTCCCAACTTCCCCCCAAGATCTGACCTCAAAAAGAGCTCCAGATCCTCCAATAATAGCAAAATATTTCAAAACTAGCTAAAAAATCAATTAAAATCATAATATAATGTTTAAAAACCCACTTTGGTCTAAATTTGGGCATAACCCCCCGAAATCTAGGCCCCTGGTCATATGCGCCTCGCCATGTGGCCGAGGGTTGGGTGTTGGCCCCTCCGGTTCTGGGTCCTGGTCATATGCGACGACCATATGGTTGTGCCCTTATCTCTCCACGCATCCCTCTCACCATGTGGCCAAGGGCTGGGTGTTGGCCCCTCTGGTTCCGGGTCTTGGTCGTATGTGATAGCCATATGGTTGTGCCCTTATCTCTCCATGCACCCCTTTGTAGTTTTATCCCCCTGGTCGTAAGCCACCGGGCGCTAACCCCACACATTCGCGTAAAAGGAGGGTCATATGGTAATCACATGTGACCACGCTAGGGTTAACACTTTATAACAATCCATGCCAAACAATAAAATGTAGGGTTATATAGAAGAGGTCGTATGGGTGTGCACCAGGTGCTGGGGCTAGGCCCCAACCCTTTACTCCGCAAAACTTACAAAACATTCTATTCAAATATAAATTTTAGACCATAATTATCAAGACACATCATGGGTGGGCTAGTAGCCTGGCCTTGCCAAATAATTCGCCCGAACCGAAGGTCATGGGTTCGACTTCCCGTGGAGTCCCAATAATTTTTCCAACCGTCGACCAATGGAGGGGTGCCACGTGGCAGCCCAAGACTGGGCCATATGGCACCATATCACTTGCCCAATAATTGCCACATGTCATACAATGATTCATCCACCTGTCAACAACATCTGCCTATTCAGCATGACCATGTACCTTCCACGTCACTGTAAGTCTGTATGGTCTATAAGGTCAACTGCCACGTCAACATTGTACGGATTGTACAATTAGCAAAATTTTGCTTGTTTGGCGAAACAAACAGACCGCGATATCTTTTGTATACAGTGCATGTTTGAGCCCATTCAAGTTGCGTTGGGTTGGTAATGACGAGGCCTACGCACACGTCAGTTTTGAAACAATTCTGAGCACTTTGATTTTTAGGCCTTCCTGGACCCATTTTGGTTCCTGGATCCATCCTGGATCATGCCTCCCCACTAAAGGCCTTTTGGTCCTCCAAAATGATACTAACCAGTCATCAAGTGTGGGATAGGCCACCCCACTTGTTCTCTATCTTTAAACTCTGTCCTGTGCACCTGTCTCATCAAGATCAACTCTAAAACAACCATGATAACTGATATCATATTGTTAGCCACTTGTACTCTGTCACATGTTACTGAAGCCACTATCACCCATGTTGACAACATTACTAATGATAACATTATAAATGTGACTGGAAATGAGCTAATATGTTTGTAACACTTGCACAACATTAGCTTATCTTGAAGCAAAGTATGATCGATCTTCCATTCTACAATCATCTCATGTTCTTACTTAAGATAAATTACTTGATTTAGGACAATTATAGGTGTGTTTCTTGCATGAGCTTCCTTCCTTAATTGTTCCATTGTTTGAAGAGATTGATTTGTTTTTAAGTGATGAGCATGTACAACATATTCCTTTCCTGCTTTGATTAAGTGATATTGATTCTGTTCCCTGTAGAATATTGCTTTGCGATCATACAAATAAGGACTGCCTAAGACCATTCCACATTCATTGAGTGGCACCACATCACACGTTACCTCATCCACAAACTTAGATGAAATTGAAAACTTTAATGTGCATTGCTTTGTTATGTGCATTTTATGATTGTTGCTTATCCATTTAAGTGAGTAAGGTTTATGATCCATCTGAGTGTTTAATCCCAATTGTTTAACCACTTCCTCTGAAATCAAGTTAGATTGAGATCCACTATCTATCAATGTGTTGACCTTAGTATGCCTCATTATGACCCTTATGTGAAACAATTTACTTTTAGAATCAAATCCATCTCCAATTTTACCTGTCAAACCAACCGCTGAGATTTTAGATTCATCACCCGAATCCGATCCCAAGTCCGTTGGTCGTGTTGTTGCTACAACTGTTTGCCTCCCTTTCCTCTCTTTGAACCACTTCGGTCTCTTCTTGAGATGCAATTGCCAACAATGGTCCTCATCATGCCCTTCTTTCTTGCAATGCTTGCAAGAGGGCTTCTCTTCCTTTCATGCCACTGGATTTGCCTTCTTGCCATTCCACTTCCTTTTGTCCTCTTTTCTCGAAGACGATGCCCCTGCTACACCAACTCTTGTTTTCCCTGCCTCAATGTATGTTGCTTGAACATAAACCTCATCAAGATTAGTAGGTCCAAACATAAATATAGTGTTGCGAACGTCTCCGGGCCTTTGCGGGCCGTGGGTGAGGCTTTCTTATTTCTCTTCAAATCTTCAAAAGTACATCATAAAAGTGCCAAATGGATTACAAACTGATCTAGCTGTGTTTTGCTAGATCTCAAGAACCCATCAAAACTGACGGCATTGAAAACGGATGAACGAAGCTCCCAAAAATGGCCCACAAAGTTGCTCTCCTCAATGGCTTCCCTGCATAAAAATGGATTTGGATTTTCAATTCTTAAGCATTTCCTTGTTCTGAACCTCTCTTAAGGCTGTCAAGAGCCTCTGGTTTATATAGGCTTGAAGTTGGCAACAAACTCCCAACTTCCCCCCAAGATCTAGCCTCAAAAAGAGCTCAAGATCCTCCAATAATGGCCAAAATCTCTCAAAACTGGCTAAAAAATCAATTAAAATCATAATATAATGTTTAAAAACCTACTTTGGGCTAAATTCGGGTGCAAACCCCTGAAATTCAGGCGGTCATATGTGCCTCGCCATGTGGCCAAGGGCTGGGTGATGGCGCACTAGCTCCTTTGGTTCTGGGTCCTGGTCGTATGTGTTGGCCATATGGTTGCACCCTTATCTCTCCACGCACCCCTCTACAGTTTTATCCCTCTGGTCGTAAGCCACCGGTCGTGCGCCTTGGTCAACGGGCTAGCCTGGTCGACCAGGCACTAACCCCACACATCCACGTAAAAGGAGGGTCATATGGTATTCACATGTGACCACGTCGGGGTTAACACTTCATAACAATCCGCACCAAACAATAAACTACAGGGTTATATGGAAGAGGTCGTATGGGTGTGCAACATGGGCTGTAGCTAGGCCCCAACCCTTTACTCTGTGGAACTTACAAAACATTCAATTCAAATATAAGTTTTCGACCATAGTTATCAAGACACATCATGGGCGGGATGGTAGCCCGGCCCTGCCAAATCATTCGCCCGGATCGGAGGTCACGGGTTCGACTCCCGTGGAGTCCCAATAATTTTGCTAACTGCCGACCAATGGAGGGGTGCCATGTGGCAGCCCAATACTAGGCCACGTGGCACCATATCACTTGCCTAATAACTGCCACATGTCATACAATGATTCATCCACCTGTCAACAACATCTGCCCAATCANATCAACATGCCCATGTACCTACCACGTCACTGTACAACCGTACAGTCTTTATGGTCAAGTGCCACATCAACACTGTATGGACTGTATAGTCAGCAAAATTTTGCCTGTTTGGAAAAACGAACAGACCGCGATATCTTTCGCATATGGTGTTCATTTGATCCCGTTCAAGTTGCATTTGGTTTGTAATGACAACGAATACACACATATCCATTTTGAAGCGATTATGAACACTTTGATTTTTAGGACTTCCTGGACCCATTTTGGTTCCTAGATCCATTCTGGATCAGAAGGGGAGCACCTCTTTCAATCACATATGTGGGTAAAGGGGGCTCCGCTTCATTTCATTGTCGATATCGACAATCTGAAGAACTTGATCTTAGCAGAGGTCCTCAAGCGACTGGACTTGTTGACGACACCGCACCCGCAACCCTACACCATCGGTTGGCTTCGCCAAGGAAGAGATCTTTTTGTCATCCAACAATGTCATCTTCCCTATGACATCAAGCCTTTCAAAGATGAGGTATTGTGTGATATTGCTCCCCTTGAAGTTTGTGATGTTATTTTAGGACAACCATATTTGTGGAAGCATCATGTTGTGTATGAGTCTAGACCCCCCAATGTTATTATTACTTTGGGTAGACAATTGTACACGATACTAGAGGTAGCACCGCCTACCGCTATTTCTTTAATCTCTGCTAAGTAATGCAGTAAGGTCATTCCACAGACTGAGAAGTTCATCTTCTTTGTGATCCATGCTCACAGTAAGCAGAAGGTCGCCACCACATCCGTGGCCTCTACATAGAGCCTCTCTTTGCAATATAAGCAAGTGGAAGGGATCATGGGAGAGTACATAAACATCTTCTGCTCACCCACCATCGTACTGACGCAATGCCAAGTCAAACATCCAATTGATCTAACGCCCGATGCACCTCTGCCTAATGGACCAGTCTATCATCACTCGCTGATGGAAAATGATGAAATTGAGCGTTAGATTCAAGAGCCTCTTCAAATGGGGCACATCAGACCCAACTCCTTCCCTTGCGGAAGCCCGATTGTACTGGTGCAGAAGAAGGATGGGACCTGGTGACTCTACATTGATTACAGAGCATTAAACAAAATCACAGTCAGAAACCGGTACCCAATTCCTAGGATTGATGACCTTCTTGACCAACTCAAGGGGGCAAAGTTATTCAACAATATTGACCTAAAGTCTAGCTACCACCAGGTTCCCATCGAACCAACTGATGTCTGGAAGACAACTTTCAAATCTAAAGAAGGTCCCTTCGAATGGCTGGTTATGCCCTTTGGCCTAAAAAATGCACCAACCAATTTCATGAGGTTGATGGATGATGTATTGAGACTCTTCACCAACTCTTTTGTGGTGGTATATTTGGATGACATCCTCATCTTCGACAGAACTTGGGAGGAGCACATGCATCATATTGAGTAGGTTTTGAGCACTTTTCCACAACACAAGCTATATGCCAACTTGGAAAAATGTTTCTTTGGCATGAACATGGTCTAATACTTGGGCTACATTGTTGATGAGCATGGGGTACGTGTTGATCCCGCTAAGATCCAAGTCATCTGTGACTGGCCAGCACTGAGCACACTAACCGAGCTTATGAGCTTCTTGGGACTGGCCAACTTCTACCGACGATTCATGTTGGGATTCTCCCATATTGCATGGGCCCTCAGTCACGTGACCAAGTGCGGTGGCAGAGAAATGTTTGTGTGGGGGAAGGAACAATAACGAGCATTTGATGATCTGAAGCATCACTTATGCTCAACTCTAGTACTCTCCTTGCCCAATCTGCAACAACCATTCGAGATTGAGACTGATGCATCTGACTATGTTGTAGGCACAATTCTCACTCAACACGGTCATCCGATGGCATACCATAGTGAGACACTCTCAGATACTGTTCGTAAATACCCCACCTATGACAAGGAAACGTATTACATTGTACAAGCTTGTCGTCAATGGAGATATTGCATTCTAGGAAATGAGATGGTCATCCACATTGATCACAAGCCTCTGCAGTTCGTACGGACATAGGGGAAGTTGCAGAACGATCGCCATCAAAAGTGGTCCACCTAACTGCAACAGTTCCATCTCAACATCAAGTATAAGACAGGGAGCACAAATCATTTTTCCAACTTCCTCAGCCGACCTCCTATGGCTGCAGTCACCATTGTGCTCCATTCCTATGGACACGAGGCATCTAAGTGGCCCCAAATTTATCATCAAGATTTGGACTTTGCCACCATTTATCAGCTCTTAGGTACATGCACGACTGTCATCTATTTTCACATTCAGGAAGGGCTGTTATGACATCTGGGTCATCTCTGTGTTCATGCAAGTGAGTGTGCAAAAATGATTTGGGAAGCCCACTACAGTCGGATGGTAGGACATTTTGGCGTGGAGAAAACTGTGGCCATTCTCCAGAAACTTTTATTGGCCAAAAATTCGACAAAACATCATCAAGTATAGAAGATCTTGCACTACTTGTTCCATTTCCAAGCCAACCATCAAGAAGCAAGGCTTATACACCCCTCTTCCTACCCTCGAGAAGCCTTGGGAATCCATCTAGATGGATTACATGTCTGGCCTTCCATCCACAAAGCAAGGCAATGATTGTGTATTTGTGGTCGTTGATTGGTTTTCGAAGATGGCCATCCTCACAGCCTGCAAGAAGAACATCACAGTGACATATACTTCCAAGCTCTTCTTCGAATGAGTGTGGGTCCATTTTGGGATACCACATACCATCATCTTCGACCGGGACAACAAGTTCCTCAACACATTTTGGTCGAGTCTCTGGTCACTGCTGGACACCAACCTCACTAAATCCACTAATTTCCACCCCCGAACAGATGACCAAACAAAGGTTGTCAATCAGATGATTGTACACATCTTGTGCAAGTACAACTCTAAGCATTCACATACATGGGATGAGAGTCTCCCTTATGTTCAACACAGTTACAACAGGGCTCTCCATATCTCCACCGACCATAGCCCATTTCAGGTGGGACTGGGATTCCAACCCTTGGGTCCCATTGATGTTGGACTACCTCTGGAAACCACAAAGACAAAGTCTTCCCATGTTTAGTTTAAGACTGAAAAATCCACCAGATTCATTGAGCGGATTCAACACATCCACCAACAGGTCATGCGATTTTGCAAAAATCCAATACTAAGTACAAGCAACACCATGATCAACGTAGGGTACTGCACCAATTTTAGGTTGGAGACAAGTTCTGGTTACATTTGTAGAAGGAGCATTTTACAGGGCCCCATTGAAATATCTATCGACTTTGCTATGGGCCTTACACCATCACCAAGGCTGTGGGTAGCAAGGATTTTGAGCTCAACACTCCACCCTTCCTTGGCTTGCACCCAATGTTCAATGTGAACCTCCTTCAACCATATTTTCCACCATTGTTGGACACCTAAGAGATCGCATAAAAATTGACACCAACAAAGCTCAACCCTGATTTCATAATACAAGCATCTGCTGATCAGATAGTGGACACATAGGTCAAGGGCACTTGCCAGCAGAGGATCCAGCTTTATTGGGTTGTCAAGGCAGGGAAATGCCTCCACCAAGGAAAGTGGCTCACTTGGGGAAAATTCAACAAAAGTTTCCTCACTTGATGGGGGAACTCAACTCAATGGAGACCATTGCTTCCTAAGGGGGGAGGATTGATCCAAGTGGATATTGGTGGCCACCCACCTATTAACTGGCTCCTCTTAACAATTTTTAGTTCAGTATGTTCCTCTGTACTTCTTTGTAATTATGGGTTCTACAATTTCGGGGCTCTCTGAAGCCCTACGCATCTTCTAGGTGGATAATGGTGGCCTCCCACTTAATCCAACTGGCTTATTTTGTATTTTTTCATGTCAATACATCTTGTTGTACTTGCAAAGCCGTTTTGGGGCCCTAAACAATGTTTTTATGGCTCACCACAATCAAATTGTAGACAGAGTCAAAGTTTGATGGCGTAATGTGTAGTTCTCCGAAAAGCCTTCCCAATGGGCTGTGACGCATCTAAAAAGGAGGTCGTATGCAAAAGTTACAACCCCAAGAAGTTGAGGTACCAGCGTACCCATAGGGGCCCACATAACTTTTGGCATTTCATCTCCTAGGGTTAGGTTTTTGTATGTCTAGGGTTTTGGAATTCACGAGTAATGTTAAAAAGGCCTATGGAGCCTCATTGTAATGCTTCTTCTCAGAGAGATGCACGTAGGAACCACATCTCTTCTCAAAGATAGCTACCACCATTCGATGAAGTGTTTTAGTTCTGTAGTTTTACAGTTTCAACCTATTTCATTTATTCAATAGAATATATTGTTCACTGGATATCTGTGTTGTTCTTCATATCTCTGTGTTTATTGTATTTAGTTTGTTAATCATTTCATTCCGCTCCTAAATCCGAATCGATACCTTTCCAAGTCTAAGAGCCCCCATGTGATCAACGATGAATTTTTCCTATTAATTTCCATTCCTATAGATTTACAAAAGTGATCCAATATCTCTTCAAGATTTTCCACCGATTCCCTTGAGCCTTCAGAAAAAATGAGAATATCGTCCACAAAAAGGAGGTGAGTGATGTTACCGTTAGGGCCTAGTTTTATACCATTTAATTTGCCAGAGATAAAAGCTACCTTTAATAATCTTCCAAGGCCCTCAACTACCAGAAAGAAGAGGAGTGGAGACAGAGGACAACCTTGTCTAATTCCCCTTTTAGCTTTGAAGAATGGGGTGGCTAAACCATTGATTAGTATGTCAAAGGAAATTGAGTTGATGCAACTAAGAACCCAAACAACAAAGGCATGCTTGAACCCCATATGAATGAGTATTGGTTTGAGGTAGAGCCAAATCACTAAGTCAAAGGATTTTAAGAGGTCTACCTTTAGGGTGAGTGCTCTTTTATTCCATGTTTTAACAGAGTGTGGTCCTTCTTTTGAAACTCCTACTGCTCTGTGAATTGATCTTCCTTTTAAAAACCCAAATTACTCTAGAGAGATGTTTTTTGAGAAGATACATTTTAGGTTGTGTGGAACTAGTTTGGAGATGATTTTGTAAATGTTGTTGCAAAGAGAGACGGGCCTAAAATTTTGAAAATTTCAAGTGTTGTTTGACTTGGGGATTAGATCTAGGAAGGTGGTGTTGAAAGCATGCAAAGTTTGATCAGTGGTTTGTGAATATTAAAAAACCTGCAGAATGTCATTTGCAATAAAGTCATAACATCCTAGAAAAAAATCAATTGGAAGCCCATCAGGAACTAGGATTTTATTCTTTTGAAATCCATGTAAGGTGTTGAGAAGTTCTTCTTTAGAAATTTCTGCCACCAATGTTATGTTGTCCTCTATATTTACAAAACTCGGGAAGAAGTTAGTTGTCTTGAGAATAACATCGATAATGGCTCTAACTTCTTCCTCGAAGAGAGTGCTAAAATATTGAACCCCCTATGTTTCCATATCAAAGAATGAAGATACATTGGTCCTGTCAGCCTTATCAATCCCCTAAACCATGTTGATGTTCTTTCGATTGTTCGCAAAATGATGGAATAATTTTGTGTTTTCATCCCCAACTTGTAGTGAGGTTGTTGGACTCTTACTTCTCCATTCCTTGCCTTTGTTTAATTGAAGTTTTCTCTTGGTTTCTTCAAGGGCCTTGATTTCTTTCTTTTGGGTTTTTGCAAGGAGACCATACCCTTCTCCTTGGTAGTAGATTTCCAATTTAGCCTCCATTTCTTCAAGAAATTTTCGATCTTTCTTTCTTGATGCCAGGTAATAGCCCCTTGTTTTTCTCTCTTTAAATTATGATGAAATTGTAATGGGGGGATTCAAGCACTACTAAATATTCAAAAAATTTCAACAAACTATTTTTTACAATACGGACAAAATTGGTCGTACTGTAAAAAAATACAGGGTAAATATTTTGATTTTTCATTTTTTTTTTCAATCCCGCTCGAATTCATCGAACTTGCGACGAAAATAGACATTCGTCGCACTTGCGACATCTAGGACAATGTGTCTTTATTATGACAAACCTTTATATTCATCTCAATACCGACGATACTACTGCTAATCGTCACTCTCTTCAAACAGTCACCCACTGTTTGACAAAGTCAACATTGACTTGGTCAACTGTCGTCGGAATTCAGGCGAACAAAAAATTATAAATATGTGGCATTTAGAGATGTTGCGATAGTTTTGTTATAACAACGACGGTTCAAAAAGGGTATAAGGTGTTATTGTCAAGCGAAAAACATATTTATTTTTATATGTCAGTTTCATTAGAAAAATATAATAGATATTCTATTACACCACACAATTTTATAAGATAATCATCATTGTATTTTTGTGGGGAAGAATGTGTCAGAAAATATTAGAGGTGGGAAAAAAAGTAAAGAGGGTGAAAAGGGTGATGACAAATGTTATTTCCCTTTCAAAATATGTTGTATTGCACGTCTCGTAAGAATTTTAATAGCAACATCTAAAAGACATTATAGGTGATATGGGCACATCAATGGGGGATCAAATGAATAACATCCCGTGGTAATTAGTTATATATTCATTATCTGGCTTTATTGATTGCATTTATAAAATTCCATATTGTTATAGTTATTTGTTATACACACTAATTTTGCATGATTGTTTGTAATTATAAAATTAGAATTGCCCCCCTAACTTTTTGTAGAATGCACCAAGTAGTTGTAGAAATGATGTTGTACAAGCTAAGGAACATGAAGCAAATAATGAAGATCAAGTTAATCATCCCATGGAAGAAGATGAAAATAATAACATAGTTCAAGATGATGGGACAGATCAAATGATCCAAGACTTGTTCGTTCGGTCAGATGAGGTTGGGGACGATGATGGTATTTATGACGAACCTCTGATAAAAAAGGCAAATAAACGATGTTATAAAGGCTCAAGAGAAAATCTTCTCTCCGCTACATTACTGCTGGTGAACTTAAAGGTTATGAATCCTTTATCGAACACTTGTATGACACAGATCCGAAGGTATATAATATGTTTCATCACATATACATAAAGGTTTTTTTTTTCTCTTCTTTTTAGTGTCAATTAATGTGTAAAATAAGACTGCAATATTTACGATTAATATTCTTTACTTTAACTAGTTATTTTTTTTATGTTGTAGTTTGTTATGTGAATTTATGTTACCCTCGTCAAATAGTTTACATCGCACATATCGAGATTTACATGTCATTATGAAAGACATTGGAATGGAGCATCAAACTATAGATGTGTGTCCTAATGATCATATTATATATTATGGACATCATGCGTCAAAAACAAAATGTTCGTAATGTCATATCAATATATATCAAATCGATCAAGTAAAAAAAGAGGTGCCTCGAAAGGTTCTTTTTCATATTCCCATAATTCCACGTTTGCAACGATTGTTCAAGTGTGAAAGCATAATACAGTTTATGGAGTACCATGCATGGAAAAAAAGTGGAGATGGTGTTATTTGAATGCCTGTAGATGGTATGCATTTAGGGAAATTGAGGAAAAATGGGCAAAATTTAAAGATGAACCTCGTAATGTTAGGCTTTCATTGGCAGCTGACGATGTTAATCCATTTGGAGAGCTTAGGTCTATTTACTCAGTGTGGCCTATTTTTGTTATCAACAATAACTTTCCTCCTTGCATTTTAATAAAGAGGGAGCACATAATGTTGACAATTATTGTTCCAAGTATTTGTTTACATTAATTTTTCAAATATAACATTTTCATTTGTTTTGTTTTTTGCATAATGTCTTTTATTTATTTATTTACTTATATATACATATCATGGTAGTAATTTTGTGTAATTTCAAACAATTAGGTAAGCACCAAGTTAAATATATGAATGTATATATCGAGACTCTTATCAACAAGCTACTAAAGTTATGGGCCGACATCACTATGTACGACATATGTAAACCAATCGGGGAGAAGAAATTTCAATTCCGTGGAATACTTGTATGGACAATTCATGATGCCCCAGGACAAACACATTTTCGTGGTAGGTAACATTCAATTGCACTTTAATACTATATAATTATTTAAAGATATCATGCATGTTTTTTAAATAATCCCGTCATATAATTGACGTTAATCCATCTGTTGCAGGTTTTCAAACAAAGGGTGAATTTTCATGTTGAGTTTGTGGTCCTAAGATGAAGTATCGTCATTCAAAAAGTTTAGGAAAGATGGTGTTTGATGAGTATAGGCACTTCCTCCCTAAGAACCATAGGTATCATACTACTGAAAAACATCTTTTCAATGGGAAAGAAGAGACTAGATTAAAACCACGAAGAATGACACCTAACCTATGGAGGTTGGAATATAACAACAATCGTCAAGGTACACAATTTCTTTATGTATCGTATGTGTAATGTTTTGAATTTTTATTCTAATTAATGAATTTATTTTAATGTATTTGATAATTATTGTTATGATTTCTTTTATGCTTCATCAAGGCTGTCATCGTGAAAGTATTAATAATCGGATTCCATGGGGAATGAAATGTTATCCCACTTAATTCATGAGGTTGCCCTACTACGAGGAGCTAAAAATAGCTCATTTGTTTGATACAATGCATATCGGAAAGAATGCAACATAAACATTATGGTGAATCATAGATGGTAGGAGGGACAAAGAAAAAATTGTCAAAAGCCAATCATGCAATGGAAAGTGTGATCCGATCGAATAGTGATGGAGACCGAAATAACCTTCCATAGTTATTAACAGAGCATCAAAGAAATGATGTAAAAGAGGTCATTCAAAGAATTAAATTTCCCACAGGTTTTTCTCAAACATAAATAATATCTTAACGAAGAAAGGTGAACTTGGTGGGGTAAAAACACATGATCGACATACCTTCATTAAGATAATAATTTTGGTATACATATTTATATATTAGTCGTATACATATTTTAAGATTTTATTTTTTTTGTCTACTTTGGAAACAAACAACGATTCATTTTTATAGTTTCAGGTATGTTCTACCTCTATCTCTCCCAAACGAATTTGACAACAACATCAAACAAGTTATATATGATATTGGAAAATACATGAGGTAAGTAACTGTGAATTATATGAAAAATGTTTTTTCAATTTTTTGTTGTACTTAATGACATATGTTTTACTTGTAATGTAATATATATTACGTTTTGTTGAAACATGATTTTTTCTTGTGTCATGATTTATAGATGGTTGTCACTGAAAGAAATCCATCAAGATGATATAAAGTATTGGAAGAGAGAAATTCCTTGGCTAATGTGTGAAATGCAAAAGTATCTACCTCCAACATTTTTCAATGCACAAGAACACTACCTCATACACCAAGTTGAGGAGATTGAAATGTGTGGACCTGTACACACAAGGTCAATGTGGATGGTGGAGAGGCACTTGAAATCATTGAAGGCTTTGGTTAGACAAAGAGCACGTCCTGAGGGTTCTATGGTGGAGGGATATATGGTATATCAATCCATGGTGTATATTAGTCAGTATCTTCCTAAATTAACAACGCCAACTATGCATGTAGTGGATCACATTTGTGATGTGAACTCCATCAAAATATTTGAAGGGGAGCACTTGTTGGGGAAAGGTAGAATGAAGAAAGTGAGAGGTAATTAAATTGTGGATATTTATAATACATATAACTTTTCATTTTTTGTGTATATGATCATACTCACTTAATATTTATTCTTTCATCAATTATTAATATTTACCATGACTTTAACTAATATCAATATTGGTGAATTATGATATTTTGATTTAGTTGCT
>JASDQU010735482.1:223447-234918 GCA_032191745.1 Picea mariana
ATTAGTCTAAAACATGCGGCTAGGTCATCCATTGATAGACATACAAGTGTTGAGTAATTTCATTGGCTTAAAAGGAAAAACGTTCACTTTGTTGTCTAGCTAACTTAACCCTAACCCTAAGATGACGTCATACCTGTCTTGAACTCTTGTTTGGCTTAAAACGTTGTAGTATTGTCATCCATTGATAGACTTTGAGTTGTCGATCATTTTCATAGGCTTAATTTGCAAAACGTCCTTCTCATTGTCCATTAAAACTAACCTAGAATTAGGGCTGACGTCACCTTTGTAGCATAGTGACGCAGCAGCAACAATATTTATATATGAGCACATTTATTGCATTGTGATAATATAAGGATTGATTTTATACATTGAATGCAAGTATCATTTTGTATTTATTGAAGAAGTATTTTAAGCCTTTTGTCTTTATTTGCAATCATTGACTTCGTCAATAATTACATTTATTATTGCTCATGTGTATGTATTGAAGATAGTCATTAATAATTTGAAGTACTAACCACTGCTGCACATTTTTTAGTTTTATTTGCCTTGTCTCGCAAACAGGTGCCCTCTAGTGGAATACCTTAATCTTTGACTATCTCTTTGGCAGTAATCTGTGAAAGGAAACCCTCATCCTGATCCTTTAAACTTTAAGACCTTTCAGAACCCCAGATTACTAGGGACGTCTCCCTTGGGATTAGCCACCCTAAATAGAAAGAGCTCCCCATCGAGGTGACAGTGGGTGGGGAAGCTCCTGTTACGCCAGTTTGGGTCTTACTTCCAAGCTACTAAACCTATCCTACAAACTGTGCGATAACGATGCTCTTATTTGAGGAACTCAGAGAAGCTGTAGGAAGGCGAAAAATTTATACCCCATCCCTTAAAAGGCTACTTAGGGGGGCAGGTGTGTGACAAATTGGTATTAGAGCAGGCAACAACACTTGGCCTACTTGGTCTCATGAAAGAGCAGAACAAACTTTAATATAAAACCTTTAAGGGGCAGGGCACTCTACCCTACTCACCTGTAAGAGCTTATTTAAGCTTTACTACTGAAAAGAGTGAGACCTTCTGTTGTTTACATGTTCTGAATCTGAACTGCATATTGTTGTTATATGTGAAATAATGAAGCTAATTTTACCTTACAAAAATTTCGTGTGCTGTTCATAAATTAGTAGATAATTAATCAACAAAAAATGTTTTATCAACACTTAAAACAGTCAGTGGACAGTGTTGACCACCTATTTCAACTAGGGGGTCAACTCCATGTGCCATGAAGCTATGTACCTGATGGTGCAACAAAGTTGAAGACTTACTGGTTCTACAGGGCAATTTTGGCCTCAACACTTCCTTTTGTAACTGGAATTTCTGCTCCCCTGCGTGGGATAATAATGTAATGGGTCAGCATGGATCATCTTGTAGGTTAGTTGCCTAGGACTTTATCATTAGGGAAGTCCTTTCATCGAGTGTTTTTTTCCCTCAGGTAATTAATTTGGCCTAACCAACCATTTTAATTATTAATTACCCTTGAGTTTTTCCCTCCCACAATAATCCTCCAAAGTGGTGAAAGGCGTTCTAATGATCGAGCCCAATGGGTGATTAGGGTTTAGGAATATTGTAAATGACCATGCTAGACATATCCTGGAGTCTTGCGGAATTCCGTTGAGTCTAAGTAGTTTTTGTTTTAATTTTTTAAAATTACCCAATTAATGGTAATTTTAATTAAATTTGATGTAAAAATGTAAAAACTAGGTCCTAGGGGATTTTGATAGGGGTGTGAGTACTAAAAAAAAATGGAATGAGACCCCCTATACCCTTGGACCAAGTTTCAGCTCAATTGGACAAATTTTGCTAGGTCTTTGCCCAGGAGGAGTGTTATCGCACAGTTTGTAGTTAGGATAATAGATGGATGAAAAGAGATCAAACTGGCGTAACTGAACCAATCCCACTCACTCTCACCTTGATGGGAAGGTTCTTTCTATTTAGGGAGGTAAGGCCCAGGGGAGACGTCCCCGATGACCTGGGGTTTTGAGAAGGCAAAAGGTTTAGCAAGGTTAAGTGATAGTAATCCCCCTCACAAGTCACCACCTGATCAGAAAGTCCGGCTTATAGCCAATAAAGATAATCGGAAGTAATAACAAATAAGATCACCTGCTCGAGAACAAAGCAACAATAAAACGATGCATATGCAAGCTTGCTTGCTGGTTAGTACTTCATATAATCAATGATCTTTTTGATAATAAGCAATTGAGCAATAAATATTGATGAAGTCAATGGTTGTACAATAGCAATGATATACAATGTCACTTCTTCAATAAATGTTAAGACAACATGGCATTCAATGTAACAATCAACACTTCATTCTAGTAATGCCCTCTAATAACCATTCAATTGCTCATAGGAAAAACAATGGCTGCACCAAGAGTTTAATAGCAAGAGATGACGACAACATTCAGTTAGTAGGGTTAGTTTTAGGCTAGGTTTAGAATAGTTAGGGTTTCATTCAAAGTATTGAGAGTGGTTTTGATCATAGTACTCACAAGCTAGGTCTTAGATCAATGCATTTCTAGGGTTAATGGAGTCAAAAGGAAGACGCAGGAGCTGAAGGATCAAGGAAGATAATAAGGCTAAGGACGAGAGAGTCAAGCCTTGAGGTGTTGCTATGGCAAGGCATCAAGGACAAAAACCCTAGGGGAGAGAGGCTCACTTTGGTGTAGGGGAACTAGGCCTCAGTACTCTCTTCTCCTTCCTTAACTCAATGGCAAAAACGACTAGCTCAGAAAATGGCATAAAACTAAGACAAGAGGATCTGCAAGGCAATGTGTTGCTATGGCAAGGCTTTACCAACAAACCCTAGAAAATCAGCCCATCAAGGTGTAGGGGAACTAGGCCTTGATGCATCTTCTTCTTCTTAGCTCAGAAAATTAAAACGACTAGCAAATGAAGAGGGGGGAAAAGTGTAGCTAAGGCTAGGCTCTTTCTTTCTTCAAATAATGGCTGAAAAATCTTGACGGGGACATGAGACAAGGAACTACAATGTGTGCTTGTCACCTAGGGTTTATTCAACAAATTTATAACAATATATGTAAGAAATAACAATACAACCATTCAATCAAGAAGTTTTGCAGAAATTTACTTACATTTCACCAAGAAATAATATAGCAAACCCTAGTTGTAACACCTTCCATCAAGAAATGCCAATAGAAATCCAAAAATGCCTTCCTTCAACAAGTGCACCTCACAATTTCAGCCAAGAACACCGAGTTTAGCGCAAATTTCAAACCTCACTAATGAGTGAGTGAGAGATGATGAAAAAATGAGAGTAAAAACCCTCAATTTATATTGTACCATGACCTAATTTCACTTTTAGGTCATAAAAAGGCCGACAAGGCCAAAATACTAAAAATCATACAGTTTTACATTAAAAGATTAAAATTAAACCCTAATCAAGCTAAAGAGAGACGTCATGCCCCTCTTAGGGTGACATTAGCCCCTTCTAGGGAAAATGCAGCATCCTGGAGCAAAACATTAGCCCTCCTTGGGCTTTTCCAACCTGCCACATGTGCCAATACTGCCAAATCTGCCTCCCAAGACGTCCACAAGGCTGGATGACGTCATGATCATCATAGGTGACGTCCTGGGCCTTCCAGGGTCAACGTTCCAATGGAGAGGGCACAACCCCCCTAGGTCAAGCTCTGCCAAGGTGCCTCTGGTGGAACGTCCTCCTCTTCTCCGGTGCAAAGCCTCTGGTCCATCCTTGTCCTGTCTCTGCCCCGTGGTGGGGTCTCAACATCCATCTGGTGGGCTCTTCAGCCCCATGGAGGTCCGAACTGATCATCTCCCCATGTGTACCGGTCCAACATGGTACCTGTCCGTCGGGCATGATCCTGCACATCAACAACTACGCCCTCCATGGGCTCATAAGTCACAGGGATCATAGCAATGTTAATCACATCTCATTATCAATAATATTAAACATGTGCATAAAATCCCTAATACCTCAGTCAAAAGCTCAAAGACATTACACAAGCCTGCAATACAAGTTTGGAGAAATGACAGGGCGACCTATTGGGCTAGTGTCCACTGGAAGAGGAAAGTTTCCAGAAGAGACCTCATCCATGTAAGTGGATGATGTGGTAAAGGGATGTCCAAGCAAGTGGGTGCAGTGAGAGCAGAGGATGCAAAGCTTTACCTGTGGGTGCCTTTGTAGAAGGCGAGCTGCACCTGTCCTGGATGCAAATTTTTTCAAGCCCATTCATGCCTTTTATTCTTTTATCTTTTATTGCTTTTTTGTTCAAGAGGCTAATCAGGGTACACTGCCCTGGCGTGGTGACCAGTGGTGACAACATTACCCACAAGTATTTTCACAGAAATGAGAAGGCTGGCTCGTGATGAGACCCCCTTTCCCTTGGCCATGCAGCCAAAAGTCACTACCCTGGCGTGGTAACCAGCTGGTGGTAATGTCATATTGCTAGGCACCCATGGACCTAATAGGCTGGCTCGTGATGAGACCCCCTATCCTCTGATTAGATCTTGTTTTATTATTTTTATGGGTCCCTCTTGTTTCTTGCTGAGAAGTCTTTTATTGCTTTCTCAGGGATCCCTGGGCAAAGCATCTCGAGGTTTTATTCTTAGGCTTTTATCTTTTGCCAACTTGCTTTACCTTCTGGGCCTTTAGCCCCTTCTTCCCACGAGATAAGGTGCAATCCTGAAAATAGGTCAACCCATTGCCCGGACAAGTGTAATGGGATAGGTGAGCCGGAAGCAAGATGAAAAAGTGGTGCTATGATGGGAGCAGACGATGGCTTTTTAGAGATCCCTCCAGTTGCAAACCAAAACCTACTGACACATGCTTACTAGGGCATCCTGTCAATTCCCCCAGACATGGTCAAGTGGGCAAGTATAAGATCCAAGCATTTGTTAGAAACAAAAGGAATCAAATGCACATATCCAAGGGTTTTGATGATCAAAGTGACACATACTATGATACTCGAACTCATTACCTCATGAAGAAAGAACCATCTCTGATACAAGAACAAGCCGATGGTGATGGATGCTGCTGCTGCTGCTGACAAAGTAGAGGCGCTGAAAGGGAGAAAAGATGGGCCCTCGAGGGCCATGCTAAAGTCAATCCGGCTCTTGGTACTCCATGTCTAAGACCTGTGGGCCTCGAGACATGATCTCCTAGTTATCCCTAAAAGTGGGGGATAACAAGGAGTCCAAGTCAGTCCAAGTCAACAATTTAATTACTTAATTTGGCTAAGTAAAAATGCCAATTTTTGTAAAATGAGCAAAAAGGTTAAAGAAAGAGTGGGAGATGATGCTTAACCCCTTTCCTAAGTTAGAGAAACACTTTTCTAACTTAAAATCACCACCCTCACCTTGTCACCACCACAACTTGTCATCCCCCCTAGGGAAGTTGTGCCCCCCTTGGTGAGGAACTTGTCCCAACTGAAAATTTAAAGGGAAATCACCCCCTTAAGCCTAAGTGCGCCCTCCTAATGTTCTAATTAGATGATTGGGTGGGCTAAAAGGTGTTTCCCCCTCTCATCCACTCAACCCTCACAACCCTCACCTAGCTAAAACCCTAAAAGTGCGCCCCCCTTGAGATGCTTACCCTCTCTTGCTTGATTGCCACTTGGAGATTATCCAAGAGGGGTCTCTCTTGGCTCCCAAGTATAAAACAAAGACCACCCTTACTCATTTCACACATCTATTCTCAGTGTACTGTTACTATGCCCAAATCTCTCTCACTCCTCTCCCACTCTTCTCTCTTTCTCCCATTTGCTCTTGCTCTTGTGTAAAGCTTGCTGCAAATATTTGCAGCAACCTTTTTCTATTGAGTAAATAAATCTTTGGAGGATCCATGGTGCATTGAGAGTCTTCTTGGTGCCATCTTGCTTTTTGGAGGTGATATTGTTTGGTTTACTTTGTGTATGCATTTTGGTTATAGATCTAGAGTAGAAACCCTAAGCAAAGTATTTTCCTTAGGTAGATCTATGATAGTATTATTGTAGACCTAGTGAGTAGTTTTTTGAGATTTCACAAAGTATTTTGTTTCATCTTTTAGATCTACTCATCTCTTCTTTGTTTTGTAGCTTTGCTTCACAAGTTTTGCAGGTCACCTAAGGGTTTTGTGGATAAATTTCAGATTTGGAAATTTGTCCCTTCACTCAACTCAAGCCTCTAAAAATTTCTGCAATTATTTTCTGTACATTTCCATACTTGTTTTGGGCATTCTAACTCTCTTGAATAGGTCTTTTAAATACATTTTACTTGCTGATTTTTACACATTTGGGGCCCATTTGAATAGGTACAACCCATTTGGGGCCCTAAAACGTCAAGGAAAGACCTCCCAAGTTGGGGTATTATTCACCCAACTCTTTTCTCTTCTTCTATCATTGTAAGCAAGCCCAAAGAGAGTCTCTTGGGTTTGCATTTCTCTTTAAGTTTTAATTTTCTGCGTTTTTTTAATTATTTGTGCCTACACCTTGCATAGTGGATTGGCCTAGCCACCCATGCAAAATCGTAAGGCTAGTTGTTAGATTTACTTTCAAATTTTTGTCATTTCATTTCAAGTTTGCCCCAATTGTCCTTAAGACAAGGTTGTGTGGCTAGGTTTACTTGCTTTCATTTCAAGTTAAGTTATTTCATTTGTTTATTTCATTCACCCACTTGGGCACAAAACCGGTAGGCTTGTCCTCCATCTTGTGCCTTTGTTGAGGTTGCAAGTAGATTAGTTGTTTATTCAAGTTATTTACTTTATTTTATTCGTTTGCATACACCCTGCAAAGAGGATTGGCCTAGCCACCCATGCAGTATCGTAATGCTAGCTTTACATGCTAATTTGTTTATAGTTGTTTATGCTTCTACTTTCATTTAGTTACTTTTCAAGTTCATTGTTTATATGTCATAATAGTTAGAAGCATTTCCTTTTATTTCATTCTTGTATAAGCTCTTGGAAGCATTTCATTTCTTGTGCAATTTCTTTAAGTTGGATCTATAAGCATCTCATTTAATTCATTTACTTTTCAAGCTCTATCTCCTTAAGCATTCAACACAAGTAATCTATTTGTTAATTCAATCAACTTGTAGCTTTAGCAGGATTCAATCTATCTAGTAATTAGAGCACCCTCTATTGATACAACTTTCGCCACCAAAAAGGAGGCTTGTGGAGGCTGCTTGGGGTGCTAGATCAGGGATGATCTCATGGCACTAGGTGTCCCCCTTGTTGAGCGCCCAAGCTTTCCGAGTTGATCTCTGGAGCTAGGGTAACGCCTTGTTTTCCTTGCTTATTGAGCACCCAACAATCATTTTGGCCAAAGCGGTAGGAGTATAGGGGAAGTCACCTAGTTTAGGCTTGCAGCTTCACCTCACTTAATTCAACCTTAAAATTTACTCACACAATTTGTGCTTCAAGTTCATAATCTAATCTAAGTTGTGTATAACTTTTACTTTTCTGCAACTTTACTTTCAAGCATTATCTTTCTAGCAAGTTACATTATAGTTGAGTATATCTATTGGTGAATGGTGTTTCCTTGAAGTTGCGCATTAGTCATCTTGGTGATTTTCCTTTCAAGTTTTTGTTCACTTAAAGTTGTGCATTAGTCCATGAGTAGCATATTCTGAAGTTACACATCTTTCCTTGTGGCCATCTAAGCTGTGTTGTGAGCTATCTCTTTGTAGCGAATGCATCTTTGAGCTATCTCTCTTTTACATATCTGCAAAATCAATTAAGTGGTTAGTTCAATTCTTGCTTCATTTGTGTAATAGGTCTAACGAGTGCCTCTTTCATTTGTAAATTGGCAAGTAGTTGTATTTTTGTGCATTGTATAATCATCTAGCTATTCTTTGTTTTGACAAGTGTTGTAATTGTATCTCATTTAATTTGTAAAGTTATTCTTTAATTATACTTAGATCTTTTGTTTTAACTTTAATTAACCCCATTGCCCAACCTTTAGGCACTAGTCTTAGTTGACCTTAGGGAAAGGGCTGATTTTCATTAAAGGTGTGCATTGCATTTGTTGCCTGTCATGTAGGCTAGCTCCCCCTTGCCTTAAGGGACTAAAATTAACTCCTAGAATTCATTTAATAATTCACATAGTAACTAGGGTCTACCCCCCTTGGCTTCCCTAGGAGTAAGCCTAGACAGAAGAAATCCAAATCGAGGTGACAATGGGTTTGGATTTAGGCATTGTGCCTCCAAGGACACACTAAGTGGATTGAGACTTTTCCACATTTGCAAGTGTGTATAAGGACGACAAAAAACAACAAGGAAAACTACAGCGTAAAGAGTGGTGACACACCATGAGTTGGGAGAAAACTCCCACAATAGAGAAGACGAATCTCATGAGAGGAGGGTGGTGGAAACCCCTCTAGACTTAGCTGAAATGGTAAGAAGCCTTATGGAAGAATTATAAAGTTGTAAGGCAGACAATGAAAGGATGATAAAAGAACAGGAAAAACAAATTGAATAAATGCAATCTTGTTGCAAATCCTATCAGACATACAAAGGCAGCTGCAACATGGACCAATGGCCAGTAACATGGATAAACATCATACTAAGAAAACCCAGAGCCCACCTGAGATACAAAACATGGTTTTGAAAGTAACAACACAAGAAGAAGCACCTCAAAGAAGGCCCAACATGGAGCCAAGAGGCATGCTAATGTCAAGTATTCAACTGAAGAATCCTCTGGTAAGGGAACTGACAACTCCAAAGAATTGTCTAGCAGTGAGACTAGTTTACATTCTCAGAGGAGAAGAAAGAGGAGGAAACATTCCAGGAGCCATGACCTTGAAGATTTTAAGAAAGCCAAACAACCCACTTTTGATGGAGAAATTAAAAAGGGGGAAGAAGCAGAAGCTTGGCTACTCAGCCTAAAGAAGTACTTCAGAGTCCATGACCACTTCGAGAACTTAAAGGCCCGAATAACTGTCTTTAACTTGAATGGAAAAGCCTCCATCTGGTGCGAGGACCTTAGAAACGTGAAAGGAATTCATGAGAAGGACTTGTCATGGAAACAATTTGAAAAGTATTTTAAGAAAAAGTACTTATCTGAAAGGTACTATGATGAAAGGAGTAAGGAGTTCTATGAACTCAAACTTGGAGAACTCACCATTGAGGAATATGTCAACAAATTCTTTGAGCTGTTGAGGTATGTGCCTTACATCAAGGATGAAAAGGCGAAGGTGCAACGATTCATTAGTGGGTTGCCTCAATCTTATCGAGACCGAATTGAGTTTGATGAACCAAGGACTCTAGAAGACACCATTATGAAGGCAAGGTACTGCTATGAGCAATTCAAGCACAGGGTAGAACCTCATAAGGATTGGAAAAAGGAAAGAAAATTGGGATTCAAGAAGAAGGGGTTTAAACCTTCACGGTTTAGGAAATATGGGAGAGGCTCTAAGATGAGCCTTCCTAATTGAAGTGTGTATTAACATAATTTTCCATCTCCAAGTGGAAATAAACCCTTTGGATCAGTTCCCGGAAAGACTGACGATAAAAGGAGAGAACCATTGAAATGTTGGGGATGCGGAGAAGAACATTTATTGAGGGATTGCCCCCATAGGCAACAAGACAATAGGAGCGTCTACAACATCCAAGAACCTACCACAGTCAATGATGTGGCTAGGAGCATGCTACAAATTTATGCAGCCCGGGATAATTGACAAGTTGATCACCAAGCTTCCATAGTGGAGATGGAAGGTACGATTGCCAACCATCTTGTTTTTATTTTGATTGATCCTGGTTCTAACCTGAGTTATGTTGCCACTCAAACTGTGGAGAAATGTAATTTGCAGCCAGTAAAACATACTAAATCATGGCTGGTACAACTAGCCACTAGGACAAAAAGAAAAGTAACAAGGGTCTTACTAGTAGGCCAATTCATTTTGAGTGGGTTGTCCACCCAAGCAACTCTAAATATACTTCCTTTAGGATCTTATGACCTGCTGATTGGCATCGACTGGTTGGTTGCCCATAAAGCCAAGTTGGACTGTTATAATAAAACACTGGAGTGTGAAGATGAGGAAGGGGGGAAAAAACCCTACAAGGAATTCAAAAGCATGTCTCAATGAGACAAATATCAGCCCTTCGAGTGAAAAGGTATTGCAGAAAAGAATGTCCTCTGTATGCAGTACAAGTACTGAACGCCGAGGATAGTAACATGAGTTTAAAGGACCACCCTATATTAAGAGAATACAAATATGTGTTTCCAGAAGAGGTACCAGGTCTACCACCAAGAAGAGATATTGAATTCTCAATAGAATTTATACTTGGAGCGGTGCCAATGTCTAGAGCACCCTATAGAATGAGTACACCAGAGCTAGTTGAGCTCAAGCTACAACTGAAGGAGATGTTGGAAAAGGGCTACATCCGGTCTAGTGTGTCCCCTTAGGGAGCACCAACCTTGTTTGTGAAAAAGAAGGATGGCACCCTCAGATTGTGCATAGACTAAAGACAACTTAACAAGATGACAATTAAGAATAAATATCCTTTGCCTAGAATTGATGACTTGTTTGACCAATTGAGGGGCGCTACAATTTTATCCAAGATTGACTTGAGGTTTGGATACTATCAAGTCTGAATTAAGGATGAAGACATCCACAAAATAGCCTTTAGGACGAGGTATGGGCACTATGAATTTGTGGTGGTGCCATTTGGGCTTACCAATGCACCAACCACCTTTATGTGCTTAATGAATAATGTACTCAACAAGTTCTTAGACATTACTATTTTCAAATTTTTGTGGTGAGGAGTTTCGAAGGTGTTATCCAGATAATCCACAATTGATGTCATTTTTGTTATCGACGTTTCGAATCCGAATCGGGATTCATCATCAGGACTAATTGTCATCAAGACTAATCGTTTAGACAGATTTGTGTTGGTTTTCATTGATGATATCCTAATATATTCTAAGAGAAGGGAAAAGCATGAAGAACATCTCAAGTTAGTGCTTCAAGTGTTGAGAGAACACCAACTCTATGCAAAGTTTAGTAAGTGCGACTTTTTCCAAAAACAAGCCCATTACTTAGGCCATGTTATCTCTAAAGAAGGAGTGGCAGTTGATCCTGACAAGATCAAATCCATTATGGACTGGCCTACCCCAAAAGATGTAGCTGTTATTAGATCCTTTATGGGCCTTGCAGGGTACTATAGGAGGTTCATAAAGGGGTTTCCAAGATTGGTTATCCAATCACCTCCCTTCAGGAAAAAGGAGTTAAATTCATTTGGACAACAGAGTGTGAAGAGAGTTTTCAGTAGCTGTAACACATTTTAACGAATGCACCAATGCTTAAAATTGCAGACCCAAACAAGGACTTCCTGGTATGTACAGATGCTAGCAAAGATGGACTCAGAGGAGTCCTCATGCAAGAAGGATATGTAATCTGTTATGAATCCAAAAAATTGAATGCACATGAAATCAATTATGTGACACATGACCTAGAATTGGTTGCCATAGTACATGCTT
>JASDQU010735483.1:8241-21348 GCA_032191745.1 Picea mariana
CCTTGCAATTCTAGTAATCTTTGAAACAAATGGGCATTGGAGCAACTCAATATGGGGAACCCATAAAAATCCACTAATTTCGTTAACAATTTTAGATGTGGGAACTACAATTTACATTACTTCATTGATGTCTCAAATAAATATGGTTAGAGCAGATTTATCACAAAGTCTTTCAAGAGAAATAGATAAAGTGTGCTAATAATTTTGTGCATACAGTCTTCAGTCAATGAACTTGTGATATATTACATATGTTCATGGGACATTAAAGAATACCCCTAATTTCACTAGATATTGATACATACCTCCCTAAATCCTTTTGTTGAACCCCCTCCCAATACATTTTTCCAATAATAAAAAACCCCTATATTTACTAGATACTTGTTTATATACCCCAAATACTTATAAACCCCTCACTACCTTGCATCCCCTCCCCCAATACCTACAATATATCGAGATTATTTTTCACAATTTTAAAACCCCCTTATGATTGATTGTGATAAAACATTGGTCACCAAGTTGAAGCCCCCGTGATTTTGTGATCTTGTGTATCAATCTTCACCTACAAAACAAAATATGAAGCTTCCAAAACCACTAAGCTTCAACAGCTTATGATAAGGCCACAATAGTCTTTGAATTAGATAATCCCATCATAATTTCTAATTTAGTTCCTTACTATACAAAATTGTGAAGCACAACTTGTTCTCAATCTTCACCTACAAAAGAAAATATGAAGCTTCCAAAACCACTAAGCTTCAACAACTTATGATAAGGCCACAATAGTTTTTGAATTAGATAATCCCAACATAATTTCTAATTTAGTGCCTTACTACACAAAATTGTGAAACACAACTTATTCTCATTTGTACTTGAAATAATACTCAAAGATTATATTTATGAAATTAGAAGAGGAAGAACAAGAACCAAACTTACAATGCAAATTTTAAAAATGTTCTTGTAACACTTAGGACACATTTAAGTTAGGAAAAACCACAAACAACCATTGACAATTTCCAACTCAAATGTTGTTTGAGCTACAACTGATTTTGGTCAGAGCCAAATAATCCTATATAGGAACCACGATTTTATGTAAACAAAAAGCACAGTAACTCTAAGGTTGTCAAAATCGTAGAACCAAATCTTTTGAATAAAATATTTGAATGAAGAAGGAGATTGATACCCATAGCTTCCATTTGTCTAATTATAATTTTTTTTAGGTCAAATGATGTCCAGGGAATTTTCAAATCATCTCAGAACTAAACGACACCCAAAACAAACAAACTCCTTTAAAAATCCTAAGCCAAAACACTCAAAGAACCATAAGTACCTACATAATTCAATGTGTATTTACAGTCCAATACCATAAACAAAAACCAATTAATTCCTGGAACAATAACACCATTCATAAACACTCTCCTTTGCATATGACCAATTAGCTCTCCCTTCAAAAAACTAAGTTAAGGCCCAATAAGCCCTAGCTCCTCCAATAACTTCTTTTTCAAAATCTCCATCTTATGCACATGAACTTACTCCATCTTATACACATGAACTTGAGTTCCCAATATAATTAACCCACCAAATCATTCTATAACATTGAATATTTTATTTTCTGTTTACAATTATACTATTATAATACCTCTCTTTTTGTGTTATGCACATGAACTTGAGTTCCCAATGTAATTAGCCCACCAAATCATTCTATAACATTGAATATTTTATTTTCTATTTACAATTATACCACTATGGTACCTCTCTTTTTTCTGTTATACTCTACTAGTGAATGAATTTACTTTAAAAAATAATTTGCTTTCTATTAAACACTTCTCTCTTTAAGAAATGAATCAGAAATTGTTTACTCTCCCATCTTGACCAAAATTCTCTCACCACGAAAGCCACAAAGTTTTTGGCACAAGAAACTTCGCAAAATTAGAAAAAAAATGTACGCCATGAATCCATAAAGAATCATTTGAAAATTCCATGAAACAAATTTACATAATAAAAAGCTCTAAATTTACAAAATTCTCCCTTCTCAACAAAAATATTTGAAAATTTCATGAAACAAATTTACATAAAAGTTCTCAATTTTTCTCAGCAATAAGTTACAAAAATCTCTTTTCTCAACAAAAATATTTGAAAATTTCATGAAACAAATTTAAATAACAAAAAGCTTTCAATTTTTCTCAACAAAAGTAAATAATAAAATACATAAAAAATTACAAAAGTATCCTTTCTCAACAAAAATATTTAAAAAGAAGTGACCCAAATTTATTAAAAACTTGTTATTTTCTTTTTTTTATTTTTTTTTATTTTTTAACAAAAACTTAAATAATTATCACCTAACAATTTTTATAGTCAATATGCACCATTTTTTCCCACCTTTTTTAAATCTCTTTTAAAAAATACTTAAATAATTTTCACCTAAAAATTTATAGTTAAACACCCATCATTTTTATGCTATTTTATTGAGTATTTTCAAAAAGACTTAAATAATGGTTCAAAAGACTTCTCTACTTTTACTAATAATTAAAACAAAACAACTTTTATATTCATTGTTCCCATCAATTGTGTCCTAAGACATAATAATGATAATGATTGAGGTTGCTTACGATTGTCAGGAAGAAAATATCAACTATTTTTACCTAACTCCAGAGTAGTGATTCAGTGATTCTTGAAAAGTGAATTCAATGTGTAGCTAGTTTGACATCACTGCATGCATCCTATTTAGTGTTTGGCGAATTGTTCTCATTGGATCTAGATTGAATTGAGGTATAGAAAGAAATTGAAACTTCTTATTTGACACTTTTCAAAATTCAATCTAGGTGCAAGTTGCTATATCAAGATAATTTGTTAAGCTTTTTTATTTGTGTTTTTAGTGGTATTGTATTCCATATGAAACAATTTGATAATGTTATATTAAATACAATTTCATAATTGTAATGCATAGATTATTTTTGTATTCACAATGAGAATGAACAAAAACAAATATAATACATAATATTTAAATAATAGACAAAAATAAATACAAAATATCACGTGAATAACATATTTAAAAAAAAATTGATTATAAGAAATTCATTTGACCATAAAAATATTTATGGTTATTTGACAGAACATAAACAAATGTCAGATGATAGAACTTTGTAGACGAACTACCTCTTAAAAAAATGTCTTCTGCTCCCAAACCATATTAAAATGCTAGTCTCTTTGAATGTAGTTGCAAGCTATAAAGGTCAAACATTTGGAAAAGTAAATGGTAGACAAAGAAAAACATTCATGAGAAGATGGATATTTTTTATGGAAAGTTAAATCAAATGTCTTCTGCCCAATAACATGCAGTGCCAAAACCATATTAAAATGCTAGTCTCTTTGAATGTAGTTGCAAGCTATAAAGGTCAAACATTTGGAAAATTAAATGGTAGACAAAGAAAAACATTCATGAGAAGATGGGGATTCTTTTATGGAAAGCTAAATCAAAGAATGAAGTTGGAATTTTATGTATAAGATTATTTCAAATTTTTATAAAAAAAAAAATGAAAAATAAAAAGAATAAAAATTAATGTTAAAATTTTATGTATATAATTATTGATTTTTTTTTAATGAAATAAGAAATTAAAAAAAAAAAAATTAAGATTTCGCAAAATTTTCATGGAACGAGCAATTTCCATTCCTCCACTAGTTTCTATTCCTGCCATGCATGTGATGGTAACATTAAGACGGTAATGTTTCCCTTTCTATTCCAGTCTAACTCCAACCTAACGCCTGCCACTTCGTCGTTTCTAATCCAACCTAACTCCACCCATTTCATCATTTCTTTTCCAGCCTAACACCACCGTGTTTTCATGTACATACTCAGCATTCATTGATTCCAGCGCTACAATGTCAATGCTGTCAGGTTGATGTTGTTGGTGGATAAGATCTTTTGGTTTGTGAAAACCAAAAAACCTCTCACACAACATGCTAAAGTTTAAAAAAGTATATATACTCTACTTTTCTAGATTTGAAATATCACTTCTCACTTTAATTCTAAATATCAATCTATCAAAATATTCTATTTATTAAATATTTAAACTTAAAAAAACAAGTGCTTATATATTTACTCTTAAAGACGCTTACATATTCACTCTTACATTATGTCCAAGATGTGCTTTCATAGTTTATGGTAATCGAGATCTCATACATCATCTCCTCTTACTTGTTTTGTTATCAATGATCTATCTTGCCCTATCATTTATAAAACATTTAGAAACATGATAGTGAGAGAAAAAGTTATATAAAATTTAAATATTTAAATAATTTAAATTTAAGTTATATAAAATTTAATTTTTAGTGTCTAAATTATTTTTTATAAAATTTAAATATTTAAACTTTTAGTGTGCAACTTTTAATTAATGAATTATTAAAATGACATTAATAAATTATTAAAATTTTGATTTTGAGATAAAAGAATATTAATAAATAATAAAAATTAGAGAGGATATTAAGAATTAAAATAAAAATAAATTAAGGAAAAAGTCAAAGCTTCAATAAAGGAGATAAAAACATTGATAATATGAGAAAATTAATATTATTGACAAAATGAAAGGATTAGGCAAAATGGGAAGTCAAAGATGTACCCGACATTAGAGAGAAATTAAGGAAAAGGAACAATTAGATCATGAAGAAAAATTCAATATAAAAAGAAAAATTTGAGAAAATGATCCAAACAATTAGGCTACCAACATATAAATACTATTAAAATTATTAGGATGTTTTTCAATTTCAAGAGCATTAATGAAGGGTTGAGGCTAAATTTTGTGTTTGGTCAAAACAAATTAGTTGTTTAGAATTGAAGGAGTGATCCAGGATAGTTGATTTGGAAATTTAGTTGTAGGTAGTATCAACTATATACTCTTTCACAAGAGCTTTGAAGGATCTACCAGTTTGACCTCTGTAATCTTTACCACAACAACAAGGAATTTGGTAAACTCTTTGGCAATTCTAAAAAGTTGTTTGAGGGCTCTATAGGGTTTGAACATAGTTTTGATATTCTTCTTAGCCAAAAGTTTGGAGATATGATCAATGGTGCCTTAGATGTAGAGGGGAGAAACATAGTTTTGATATTCTTCTTAGCCAAAAGTTTGGAGATATGATCAACGGTGCCTTAGATGTAGAGGGGAGAAATGAGAACACAAGGTGGGGATGAGGATGCAGGGATTTTTGGTTTTAGATTGTTGGCTAAGTGGAAGGCACGATTAATTTGAGAGAGAGAGAGAGTAAACATTGGATAACAGGACCTTCCTTAGAAGGGTTTTTTCCTAGTAAAGGAATTAAGGGGTAGATATGTGAATGGCTTGAGTAACTAAGGTTTTTAGGACAATCGATTTTTTTGCAGAAAGGTGGACGCTCTCATGAATGTATCTATCTACGAGTCTTCTTCTTATAAACTTGGTAGGAAATGAAAACATCAGGAAGATGGGAGATAAGGACATCCAAGTAGGGTAAAGAGTTCCCCCCTATAAAACCCTCAAATAACTTTCTAAAACTATGAAAGATAAATCCGACCTGATTCTTGGACAAGAAGTTTACCAAATTCCTTGCTCCTGTGGTAAATCTTACATAGGACAAATTGATAGATCCTTCAAAAACCGTTTGAAAGAGCATATAATTGATACTACCTACAACTGAATATCCAAATCAGCTATCAGTGAACACTCCTTCAATTCCATGTCAACATTATTGCTCATAATCATAGTCCTAATACCACTTTGTTAGCTTATATTAATGGTGGTTATTGTTTATTGTACTATATGTACTAATATCGTGAATACTTGAATATGGAAATTAATGTGGAAGGTGTTTAGGCATGTATCATTGGAAGAAGGGAAGGAGGAATAGAAGGATATGGGTTTTGAAACAGTGATATTTAATGGTGAGATATTATTTCATGTTATGTTTTTTGTTTGGAGCAAATCAAGAAATGTGCAAGAAGAAAGTACTCTTGTCACTAAGTGTGTTTGAAAACTTCGCTTCTGGATTACATTTATTGTAGATGAAATGAAATATGGTTTTTGTTTAGAAATAATCTCTAAAGAATTTTTTTATTGGATCATTAAGAGTTTTTGTTTTCACCAATCCTAAATCCTTAAGTATTGCAAGATTAAGGGGATAGTAAACAAACAATTTGTGATTGGATTCAAATTCAAATGCCTGAGTGCAGCAAAATGTTGTGATTCCCTTGCTTTAGTGGAGCGATGAGGGTGTTGATAATTTATGTTCCCTCGACACACTTTGTATGGGAGATTTAGCTTTTATTTTGATCGTAGTTGTATGTGTTGGAAACATGTCAATGAATTCCCATGTTGTCACATGCACCTGCATACAGCTATGTTAGGAATTCCCATGCATGTAATCTATTTATAAACTATTTGTGTAACTATGTGATCTATGATCTATTCATGATTAGTTTGTGTAACTGAGTGATAGATGTTATATATAGGAGCATATCCATAGAAGTGTGAGTGCAATGTGTAGTTAGTGTGTGAGAGCAAGACCCAATACTAAGGTGTTGTGTATATGAGAGGAGATGATGGTTGTGTGTCTCCGTTGGTTATTGTAATTCTCCCTTGAATAATAAGAATATCGATTATCATTGCATCATTGTGTATTATTTGTTGATGATTTGTTTTTTGTGTTCTGTTTTGCTTCCACTGCCCAACAAGTGGTATGAGAGCAAGTTGAGTAGGTGCCCAACAAATAGTATGAGAGCAAGTTGAGTAGGTGTCGCAGGTGAGCCAAGACGAATTGTGTGCAGGAAATAGTATGAGAGCAAGTTGAGTAGGTGTCACGGATGAGCCAAGACGAATTGTGTGCAAGTCTCCTATGAACACAAGAACATTTGAACATATTTTTGATATGCAAGAACAAGCAAACCGAAGTACTGAAAAGTGTGATTGAGTGAGTTTTCAAGTCACCAACCCTCCTTAGGCAGTGTTACAGGAACGCCAATGCTCCCACACTTAACACATAGGAATGCTTCCATTCAAGCAGCCCGCCGATCAGGTTAAACTTTGAGAGAGCGCATGGTATATAGTATGAGTGGTAAATTAAAAAGGTTTCTTGTCTTATTCATATGACATGTGACATGGTCATGAGATTTAATGTTTTTTTAATGAAACAAGTAGTTGAGGTGGAGGATAAGTTCGAACCATTTTTAAATGAGTGAGTGTATGTTTAAAAGGTGAAGTGGATCTTTTTTAGAATATAAAAAGGGGAGGTGGATCTTTTGGTAAAAAGGTAAAAGGTGGACCTTTTATGTTTTGAAAATAAAAGGTTTTTTCAATATATATATTTTTGAAACCTTTTGAATTTCAACATTGTTTTTTTGTAAGAGCCTAGTTTATTAATGAAAACTCAAGATGCGGTATTTGCTTGTGCAACATGGATTGCATGTAATGAAGCCTATAAGCGTAAGAATAGATTTGCACTATGGAAACTCAAGATGTAGAATCTGTTTGTGCAACATGGATTGCATGTAATGAAGCCTATAAAAGGATTGGTGAACTCCATTGTAAATGAGCCTAGAGGTAAGTGGTGAAGGTTTACTTGGTTGGCTTGGTCGTATTTGGTCAAGGGAATGTTCATGTTAAGGTGGAGCACTAAGACTCAAGTGTGAAGTCCCTACAGGTGAGAGGAAAAGATTCACTTGGGTTGGCTTGGCCAGATTTGGTCAAAGTTATTCGAATGCAGAGTTCAAGGTGGAGCAGTGTGTCCAGGTTAGAAAGGTTGATGTGTTGGGAAGTCAATTAAGTGTTTGAGAATATATGATGAAGGTAGGTTCATATCCATGGAACTTGGAAAGTATTGCAAGGAAGTTGGGATCAAATAGGCATGTTCAGTAATGCCAAATTGCAACAATAGTTGTGGACATAAGCGGTTGTGTTGTCTAGTAACTTGGTCACCATCGGTTGCAAAAGACAACAAGATTCAAGAAGATGTATGAACATGTCATCTGGTAATTACTAAAATGTGAAATTATTTGTTTGTGATGCTTATGGGTTTTTATCATCTTTCTAAGTAGGACCCAGATCAAACAGGTAGATATTTGATATGGTGATGATGTTAAGGGGTGTAGACTATGGGATCCTACTACCCACAGAATCATCATGGATAGAGATGCAGTGTTTGATGAATCTCCTTTTATAAAATCAAATACAGTAAAACATGAAATGTTCAAAGCATGATTGGTAGTAGAAAGGTATTTGGAAGGTATTGATTTCCATTAAAGTTTCTCACCAGTTGTTAAAACCTTGTTTCTATTCATGTTGTGTTAGCATTGGTTGTGATAGTACAACTAGATGTTAAAAACTGTTTTACATGGAGTTGTTTGGATAAGGAGATGTATATGGAACAACCAGAATGGTTAGTTCAGAATCTTATTGTATGGCCCGAAGCATGCTAGGAAAATAGTACAGGATGTTTGATTCATTCATGGTGAGACAGATTTTACAAGAAGTGAGTATAACCATTGCGTTTATGGTATATTTATTATCCTGGTGTTATATGTTATGCTTGTTGAAAGCACAAGCATGATTGAGATCAATAGGTTGGCTCAGTTGGTTAGGATGTTTGTTATGAAGGATCTGGGAGAAGCAAAATAAATCTTGGTCATGGAAATACACAGAGACAGGAAGTATGGTAATCTTGGTTATCACGAAAATAGTATGTGGTGAAGATACTTAGGAAATTTTGTATGAATAATGTGAAACCGGTAAAATACCTTTGGCTTTCCATTGTAAGTTCTCTTTGGGTTTATGTCTTAATTGGTGAAGAAGAAAAGGGTTATATGTCTCGAGTATTATATGCTAGTAGGAAGTTTGATGATCGTGATGGGAAAATGGTCAACATTTCACATGAAGTTGGTGTTGTCAGTAGACACATGGAAAAACCAGGTCAAGAGCATGGAAATGGGCGCTTCAAACACAAAAGCACAAGTATCACCTATAGTGGTTGCAGTGATTTGGTATGTGGTTATGATTCATGAGATTTGGACAAGTGCATCAGTTTATTAGACAAGTTATTGATGGATATAGAATGGTTCATACTGGAGTGAACCGTGCAGGCATGTTCATGTAACGGTATTGTTAGAGAAGTTGTGGAGCTATGATGGTGTTTGGCTTCTCTTGGCTTGCAAAAAAGGTGATTAATTAAAGGAATGATATATCAGGTAATTTTTTGTCAAGGTGGAGATTGTTGGAAACATGCCAATGAATTTCCTATGCGGTCACATGCACATGCATGCAGCTATGTTAGGAATGTGCATGCATGCAAACTATTTATGAACTATTCATGTAACTATGTGATCTATTCATGATCAGTTTGTGTAACTGAGTGATAGATGTTATATATATGAGCATACCCATAGAGCTGAGAGTGCAATGTGTAATGAGTGTGTGAGAGAAAGACGCAATACTGAGGTGTTGTGTGTATGAGAGGAGAGGATGGTTGTATGCCTGGGTTGTCTATTGTAATTCTCCCTTGAATAATGAGAATACCGATTATCATTTCCCATGGTTTTTTCCCGTATTGGGTTTCCACATAAATCACTGTATCAATTGCGTGATTGATGTTCTCAGTTTAATTTGTTTGTTGATGCTCTATTTTTTGTGCTATGTTTTTCTTCCGCTTCCCAACAGTATGCAGTGTGAGGAAGTGGAAACAAAAATACTATTGCTGGTGAAATCTATATTTTTCATTGACTAAGAGACCATGTGCAATGCACAGATGCAATGCACATAAATGAGAACTCTAATGATATTGTTGGAGATAATTCGTTGAAGATTATATTTGAAAGTTTTACATGTAAATTTTTTCTATGGATGTTTAATTATGGGTGTGTCTGGTGTTTGTGTTTCATTGTCTATGTCGTAAATTCTAAATCACAGTTTGTGCAATGAGAGCAGTGGAGCATGTAAGTTGTGAGTCAAAGAAGAAACTAGTTTTCTACATTAACAAATCTTGTTTCCAACAATGTTGACAAGAATGTGTGTGAGAAATGTCTAGGGATTCTAGACACCTTGATGATGTATGGCTCTGCATGTGTATTGGAGGCCAGAAATGCACTTGTGGCTAAGAAATAAAGACTCAAGTGGTGTTAGTTAATCCTATTTGGTCCTCTTCTTCTTCTTCTTCTTCTTCTTCTTCTTCTACGACTTCTGAGATTCCTATAGGTTTTACATTGAGATCTGATCCACCATACTTTGTTAAAGTGGTGCTCATGTAAGATATGCTCCGTTGTTGATCCATTATTGGCTCAAGTTTTCCTCCAAGAATTGTGTGGTAAGTTTGTGACCATACTTTGTTAACGTGAAATATGTTCCATCGCAAGAACAAGTAAAAGCAACTTATTGTGGTAATTGTTGTTTGATAGAAGACAATTTACTCTTTGAAAGAAGGACATATGATGAATGAGTGGGGTCTTGCAATATTTTAGATATATTCATTAAGTAATAAGGGTGAAACTTCATTATTATCATCAAGAAGTTATAAGTTGGCATATTGTATTTTGTAATAAAACTTAAAAGGAGTTATAAGGCTTTGGTGTGTATTTAAGGAGTTATAAGGTTTAAAAAAAAATTGTATGGAGGAGTTTTTTCCATTTTCATTAATTGTACTTGGAAGTTATAAGGAGTTGTTGAAATATATAGGAGTGCTTGTCATAGGGTTATAGGAGCGCTTGCACAATTGTTTTTGGAAGTGATAAGGTGTTGTCTTATGTCCTATACTCACTGAAATTGAATAAGGATACGAGTGATTGTCATAGGGTTATAGGAGCACTTGCACAATTGTTTTTGGAAGTGATAAGGTGTTGTTTATGTCCTAGACTCACCGAAATTGAATAAGGGTCTTAGGATCTTTCTATGTGTCTGGATTGGTTGCACATAAAAACAAATTAACACATAACTTTGAAGTCTTTTGCATCATCTAGAAGGTTACCTAAGGGGGTTCAAATATCGTTGTAAAAAAATGAATAAAGGATTTTAGTAGGAGGCCTTTTGAAGCACTTCAAAATGGAAAGAATCAACAAAATGTTTAATATGTTGCACACATTGATTAGAAAGACTCCATAATCTACAATTCCTATGCAAAAGGAACAATTTTATTACTTGTTTTCACTTACTGCACAAAAATGTGCATCTACTTCAAACACAAACAAAGGTACATCTACTTCAAACACAAACAAATTTTTTGACTCGGAAGTTGATATAATTTAATGATGAAACCAAGGAACATGAGCACAAACTTAAGGAACAAGAAAACAAAATCGCGCTTGTTGATTGTGAGTTGCAATATTTTTCCTTTGATTAAGTCAATGTAGACTTGACTAATGTCGTTGAAACAAAAGTGGATAAAGTGAAGGTTCAACGTAATGATCAGGTTGAAAATACATATCATATATTAATACAAATATCATATTCGCAAGTCCAAAAACATTTGTTGTACTTGCTATGCACTGTACCTCTTCGTTGCCTGAGGAAACTCACCCTTCTTGCCAACTATACACAATTTTAGATCATCCTGTTGACTCCTCTGAAGCTTTTTGTCCATAAGTTGATCTATTTCTAACATTGATTGTTGGTATGGAATCAAGTCATCGATGGATGGTATAATCGACTCAACACCCTCATCAACTTCCAACATTGACGACTCATAGTTTTAGTGGGTCAACATCTCCCATGGAATAAATCCCCATAATGCTGCAACTTTAGTTAGAATGCATTGCTACAAACACGCTCCAAAATTTGAAATGATTTGTTCTTTATGGGTTTCAACTTTTGCCTTGTCCTCTCAAACTGCTCTTTGGAATAGTGTAGCCATACCATGTCATTGACTTAGAACACATGATCTCATCGATGTCAATCATTTGGGCCTTGTATCTTAGTTGAGACTCCTTCAAAGCTTTGTTAGACCACAGGAAGAGTTACAGTTTAAACGAAAAAAATATGGCTTAGGACATGAAAAATATCGTGACAACCTTTTTCATTTTCCTAATTATTTTAAACCAATAACTTGATAAGGAACATATACATGATGTTGATTAGGATGTTGATACTATTGTTGAGGATAGTTATAATACTACAAGTATTGAGGATTTTTTGGATGATGCTCAGTTGGAAAAAGAACTTGTACTGTGTTGACATTATTACCAAGTTTTCCATGTCGAATTAAACTATTTTGATCTCCACCCATGTGTTTTTTGTGGGAAGAAAAATCATCTCTCAGAAAGGTGTTGGAAGCAACCAAAGATTCATAGGAAAAAAATAAATTTTGAATGGTTAGGGTCTTCACGTTGGCGTTTGGAAGCTATGTTATTGGAATGATCTTATTGCTGAGTTTATGCACATGTACATCCATACTTGATTGGATATATTTCTACAGTTGACGGACATGAACATTTTTCAAGATTGGATTATACAGGGCATGATTGGGGCTCGCTTGATGTGATCTTCTGAGTTGAAGATCGAGTCTCCATACTCTTCTCGAAGATGGTTTGATTACCCTTTTTCCAATTTTAGGGGGGTATATCTCATTATCTAGACTTCTCACTTTTTAGTCGACAAGTGGGAAATATCGATATGTCATACCTCAAGTTTCGAAGTCTAACTTACAAGATTGCAGTTTAAGATGATTGATTATGGATTCAGGATACAAGATTGCAGATAAGTTTATGATTTCAACATGATGGATGATCGAGGATTATTTCAGGACATTATGTTTGTTTCTTGATTGGATGATGGATTTGTATTGGTCAGTTTTATCTTCAAAGGTTTTTTCGATGAGACAATTCAACACTTGGCATTTTGGTTTTTTGATGGATATTGTGTTAAGAACCAAATATCAATATAGCATAGAAAAACCTCAGAAAAAGTACTCTACGCCTTGAAAAAGAGATAATTTCGGATAATAAGCCTCTTTGAGGGGGCAACCTCCTTTTACCCCACTTAAATGTTCAAGTACAAGATGATTCAAAATGAAAATGTCTCCTTGGTATATATAGGAGACTAGGAGGTATAATTACAACTAATGGCCTAAAGCTGACATAAATAAAATAACATTACTAATATAATATGCCCC
>JASDQU010735483.1:35279-64446 GCA_032191745.1 Picea mariana
CCCCCCCCCCCCCTCCCCCTCCAAAAGTAGCATTGTCTTGAAGCTTGAAGATAAGGAAATTGATGTATAATTGGTGTTGGTTCCTATGTGGCATCCTATGACTACATATATTTCCAATAGATTAGTACTTATCAGACAATGTGATAGATGAATTAGCGCTCTCTAGTATTCAATAATGCATATAACTAGATCCAAATGGATCCTTATTCACCAAGTTTTGGTAAGTTGGTTTGCACCTTGTCATTTGATCCCACATTCTTATTTAGAAAAGACACATGAAAGACTAGGTGAATCTTGGAGTGGGCTAGAAAATCCATCTTGTAGGCCACTTGTCCAAGGCACTAGATGATCTTGTAAGGTCCATAGAAATTTAGTGATGATATTATTATGATTTTATCTTTGAGTGATGTTTGTAAAGAAACACCTAATCCCCTTCTAAAAAGAACATTTTGAGTGATGTTAGTCAAATTGTTATTTCATTCTATTTTGAGCCATAATTGATTTTCTTTATGTGTGTGGAGAATGGCTTATTTGATGTGAAATGCATTATCCACTGCATGATCATTAGAGGTTCCTAGTAAATAGTAAGTCACTGACAAGGTTTTTGGCCATAGACATATTCATATGGTGTCATTTTGGTAGCTCCATGATAAGTCGTATTGTACCACCATTATGCAAGGAGAATCCTTCATGTCCATTGGAGTGGTTTTTCATAAACGAAGCATTACAAATATGTTTCTAAGCACTTGTTGACCACTTCGATTTAACCATTTGTTTGGGGATGATACACAACACTCATACTCAACTATGTACCCTAAAGTTTAGACAACTCTTGTCAAAATTTTCTAGTGAATATATGGTCCCAATTCAAGACAATGGAAGTGGGCATGCCATGTAACTTCAAAATTTGATCCATGAAGACTTGGGTAATTGAGGAGGGGGTAAATGGGTGTTATAAGGAAAAAAATGAGCATACTTGGAAATATTATTGACTACTGCCATGATCATTTATTTGTTACTATCTCTCGGGAGTCCCACCATATCTAGATATTTTAGTCCATATCTATGTTGGCACTGATAGTGTTTGCAATGCCCCTAGTGTCTTCACTATTTGACCCTTGTTTCATTGGCAAGTGCCATAGGTTGCCACAAAATCCTAGATGTTTATTTTGATTCCTTCCAAAGAGAATGAGCACATATCTCTTTCATAGGTTTGATGAAAGTCAAAGTTACATGATGTAGGTGATGAATAAAATTCCTCTAATACCCTTTGTTTTAAGGTATAATTATTTTCTATAATTGTGTACCCTCTATACCTCAATGTATTTTTCATCCATGTGTGCCTTGTAGAAGGGTTGAGATCTTTCTGAAGTCTTTATATGAGTTGAACTATAGTGTCATTTCCCAACCATTCTTGACATGATTCCAAAAGCCAACCTATAATGGATAAAGATAAGGAAAGGAAGGATACATCCTCCCCAAATTGCTTGGATAAAGAATTAGCCAACATATATTTTTTACCCTTCTTATATATACTCTCATAATCATACCCTGGAATCTTAGTGACCCACTTATGGTACTCTAGCGATAATAACCTTTCTTCTAGAAAATACTTCAGGATATGATGGTTGATCTCGATTTGGAAATTCCTCCCTATGAGATATGGGTGTGAAGTCTCCACTACATGAAGCATGGTGATCATTTCTTTCTAATACATGGATTTACCCAAATTTTGGTCACACAACTACTTATTGGTGAATGCCAAGGGGAATCCTTCTCACATCAAAACCACTCCAAGACCTCTTCCTGAGGCATCACATTCTAGGACAAAAGTATTAGTAAAATATGGCACTAATAATGTTGGAGTAGTTCACACAACATCCTTTAAAGATGATAAGGCCTACTCAATTGCCTAACTCCATACAAAGGCAATCGTTTTTAGCAATGAAGTTAAGGGAGTAGAAATTTTTGCATATTTTTTTACAAACATCTTGTAGTAACATGTAAGTCCTAATAACCCATGCAATCTCTTCAATGTCTTTGGTGGGACTAATATTTGATAGCTGCAACTTTCTTAGGATACACTCATACTCCATATTTACCGACAATGTGACCCAAGTACTCAACCACTAAAGCCCCAAAAGCATATTGGAGATATTTGAATAATAGTTGGTGGTCCCATAAGAGTTGCAAGTCTCTATTGACATGATTTATGTGTGAATCCTAGGTTTTGTTGTAGATCAAGATATCATCATAGAATACCATCACAAAATTGCATAGGAAGGGTCAAAAAAATGTGTTCACGAGGCTATGGAAGGTGGATGGATCATTGCAAAGTCCAAAGGGAATCATTAAAAACTATTAATGACCTTTGTGTGTGTGGAAAGATATTGTAGGGATGTTTGTCTGACCTTTGTGTGTGTGGAAAGATATTGTAGGGATGTTTGTCTAACCTTTGTGTGTGTGGAAAGATATTGTAGGGATGTTTGTCTCTTTCATTTACATTTGTTGGTATCTAGAATGAAAGTCAAGTTTAGTGAAAAACTTGGCTCCATGAGGTTCATCCAACTGATCATCAATAACTAGCATGAGGTATTTTTCTTTGATGGTTAAATTATTGAGAGCTCGAAAATCAAGACACATGTGCCAATTACCTTCCCTAGTTAATACCATGATCATCATTGATGAGTAGGAGTTAGTAATGGGACATATGAATCTAGTTATAATGTCCCCATCCCCAAGCTAGGCCACACCACACAACCATTGTCTTCTATGATACCATATTTTTTTAATTAACAATATTCCCTGCATATGTATACAAATATGTAGTCCTAATAGTATATATTACATGCATACAATTACATACAATCAAAGAATACATAATTAACATAAAATACACACAATAATTACAACATAAACACATTTAAAAGAATCCTTACCCTTTAATGGTAAATCACCAACTGTGTGCAAACCTCAGACTTTCCTCTTAGCCATAGAACTTGTTGTTCATATTCTATCAACACCAGGTCACCCCTAAGATGGGGATATGACTCCACTAGGGAAAAGACATCTAATCCAACCTAAGGTCTGACAACAACTCAAAAAAGATAGGCTCGGTTGCCAACTCCAACAACAGTTCCCAACTCACAACCTCTCATTCCCTATAGCCCATCCCACCTCAGAAAGTGTACCCCTTCTCTACTCAACAATCCTTAGATTGTCCCACTTCAATTTGAGGGCTTCAACAACATGTCGACCAAGAAGTATCAGAGCTCTATAGCACCTAGAACATAAGGTTAGTCAAGGATATCAAGACCCACTATACTAGCACATGAGGAATCCTTATCCCAACAATTCTCTCACCCAACGAGATTTCTCCACTGGCCTCACAACCTGCCTCTTCAACCCAAACCATCAAGTATTTATAGGGTAACCAATTTCATCTTACACTCCAGAAAAGGTATGGGTGATGGATGAAATAAGTTGAATGAATGATGGAAAGAATGATTGAAAATACATTATTTCCCCTCAATATATTTGCATGGTATTACATATCAAGAAATAGATTTGACCCCACTTGATGACTCATTCCTAACCTTTAGGAACTTAGGATAAAATAATTACATGACTTTGGACTTTAGGAATTGTTATCCCCCACTTTAGGGATAACTAAGGAGATTATGTCTCAAGGCCCACGGGTCCTAGACATGGAGTACTGAGAGCCAGATCGACTTGAGCATGGCCCTGGAGGGCCCATATGTTCTTCATTTCATCTCCTCCACTATGTCAGCAGCAACAACATCCATCACCTTGGCTTGGTCCTATAGCAGAGATGGATCTTGCTCCATGAGTTAATCAGTCTGGGTATCATGGTATGTTTCACTCTAATCCTCAAAACCTTTGAATATGTGCATTTAGTTATTTTTGTTCCTAACATGTGCTAGGATCTTATAATTATCAACTTGACCATGTCTGGGGGGGATGACAAGATGCCCTAGTAAGCCTGTTCCCATAGGTTTTGAGTTGCCACTGGGGGGATTCATGAAAATTCATCGATTTTAAATATTACTCCCACTCATCCATCCCATTACATTGGTTTGGGAATTGGGTTGGCCAATCATTTAAGGGTTTCACCTTACCTTGTGGGAAGAAGGGGCTAAACTCCCAGAAGGTAAAAGCAGTTGGAAAAAGATAAAATCCTAAAAATAAAACCTCGAGATGCGAAAACTCTCTAATTTTCATCATCTTTCACTCACCACTTAGTGAGGTCTGAAATTTTCAGCCCTCTTAGGATTATTGGATGAAATTGTGGCGCACTTGTTGAAGGAAGGATTATATTATCTATTTTTGGCATTTTTCTTGTTGGAAGGTTTACAACTAGGGTTTATCTTGATGATACTTGGTGAATGTAACTGTATTTCTGCAATATTTCCCTTATTTGAATGGTTATAGTCTTTTACTTGCATTTTGTTAATGAAATTGTTTAATTAAACCCTAGGGAATAAACACATGTTGGTGTCCTTATTTCATGTCCCCACTAGATTATGCCAATTATCCATTTTACATATTAAAGACATTTTCAGGGCCTTTCCTTTGAAACACCCTACCTATCCTCTTCAATCCTAGCCATTTTATTCTTGTCATTGAGCTAAAGAAGGAGGAAGATGCACTAAGGCCTAAGGTTTCTACACCTTAGTGAGTTGTCTTCCCCTAGGGTTTATTGGTTGAAGCCTTTCCTTAGCAACACTTCAACCATAATATCACTATTGTATTTTTCCCTATCACTATCATTTCGGCCCTTCAACATTTTCGTCATGTTTGACTCCATTTTCCCTAATAACACACTGATCTAAAACCCATTACTTGAGTTCCTTGATCACAACTTCCAAATACTCTTGAAAAACCTTTAACTCCTTCCAATCCTATCTTAGACTAACACTTAATAACCCTATTGTTTTCATGACATCATCTACTTGTGTTATAACTATATCCATGCAACATTTATTGTGTATTTTAAGCAATTCAAAGATTGGTTAAAGCGTTGCTTCTAGTATTGATATTGTTACATTGATGATAAATTGGCATTTCTCATTGTGAAGCTTCTTTAGAATTTATTGTGAAGGGATATATTGTAATCATTGCTAGTTCATATCATTGATTTTCTTCATCAATATTATTGGTCAATTGCTTTATATCAGAAATTATTTGATTATATGAAGTACTAACCAGCAAGTGATATTTCACATGCATAGTTTTCGTGTTGCTTTGTCTCGGATAGGTACACTTCTGGTCACTTTTATCTTTATTGGTTATTAAGATAGACTTTTTGATCGGTGGTGACTTGTGAGGGGGATAACTTTACTCAAACTTTTAATATTTTTCCTTCTCAAAACCCCAAGTCACTGGGGACGTCTCCCCTGGGCCTACCACCCTAAACAGAAAGAGCTATCCTATCAAGGTGACAGTGGTAGGATAGTCTCAGTTTCACCAGTTTTCCCTTATTTCACCCATCTTTTACTCCAAATACAAACTGTGCGATAACATTTTGGTGTCGCTTCCGAGGAACATTGAGTGAATTCTCCTCAAGACTACACTTTTCGGTAAGCCTTTGCTCAAGAGTCTTTATCTTACAAGCTTACCTGGCGACTCCACTAAGGGTGATTCCCTTATCTCTTTGATAATTTCAAGGAAATTATCTGGCGACTCCACTGATGATGAAGCCAACCATGACTTTTCAATGGGACCCAGGAAATTTCAAACCCCTATACATGAGTAAAATCCCAGGATACCCCCGAAGAATTCCCCCGAAGTATGAAAAGTGGCTCCCTATATTCACTGGCAGTGATGGGGAAAGAGTCGACTATCACATCAATGATTTTTGGTATTTCTTTCAAATCCATCCTGTCAGTGACGATGCTGAATATTTGGTGATGAAATTTTTTTCTAACACTCTTCACGGGAATGCTAGAAAATGGCATGATGGTCTTCCTATAGCTAGCATCACATCTATGGACCAGTTAGAAGAAATCTTTCTCAAGGGTATGAAATTGGAATATATACAAACATTGCTAAAAAGACTCAAGTATGCAAAACAAACTGAAAAAGAGACTAACTAGGACTTTCAGAATAGATTTGAGAGATTGTTGTACCAGATTCCTAGAGACCATTATCATGACGACAAGTACATCATGTATCTCTTTACCAATGCACTCTTGGTGCATTTAGGCTTTCTCCTAAGTAAACAGAGGCCAAAAACACTCTATGAAGCTAGTAACATGGCCATGCAAATCGAAGCAAATATCTTTTTGTCCAAAGAAAAACACATCTTCTCCCTAGGAACCAAAATCAATGATCCTGAAGATACCTCAGAAACTCTCAGTCTAGAAAGAATAGTTTCCCTTGAAACTTTTGCTGGTGATTTCCAAGAAGAAAGGGAATGAATTATTGACCAACGAAATTCTAAGGGGAAGGCTCTTGATGAGGTCTTCCAAGATCAAAAGGTTTATGAAGAAAAAATTGAGGAGTTGAAGCACGAACAAGATGATGAAGCATCGACATACCCTCCTCTCTCTAATGAAACCATCCACGAGCCTTTCCCCCCTACACAAGAAGAGGAGGAAGAAGAAATGAAATCCTCGAATGAAATAGATCTTCATTTTCATACAGTTGAAGATGAAGGGGAAACTCATGAGGATGAGACAATAATGCATGTTGAAGATACCCAAGCCCTCAAAGCTCCTGCACAAGAAGAAACAAGCACGATAATTTACCCTACTCTCCAAAATATTAATGATTCTCTAATTTATAATTTGGTAAATGAGGAGGAGATCGATGAGCCTTTGAATGCTTCAAATCCTGCATGTTATGATATAGATAGTGACATGGTTAATATTTATGAGTTCATACATGTCGGAAGTCGTAAATGGGATGTAGTTTTTTTTTATATGGACCCCATTTACTACATTGAGAATCATTTCCAAGTGTTTCCTTCACAATTATCACTATAGGATACTTTTGATTTTGACTAGTGGCAACAAGGTGATGATACATTTACCCATATTTTCCAAACACCCAAGGATGACCTAGTACCATGTTTTCCTGATGATTTTTGGTCTTACCGTGAGGGTTTTGATGAGTACTCCTCTGATCACTTGGATTCATTCCATGAATATGATTATCAACACCATTGTGTTGAGGTCTTGATAGGAGTAAGGACATTTTTTGCTTGAAGAAGGATCCTTGTGACAACTTTCCCCAGCCACCTCTGATTACTTTACTTTGTTGTGTCTCTAGAGGTGTAGTTAGGAAATATGTCTTTGATATTGATTTTTCTCTGGGGAAAACCCTAGAGTCCAAGGGTTGGTTGAATACTACAAGTTTAAGTCTGGCATCTTAGTTTTTCAACTTTCCCTTGAAAGTTTTTCAAACGTCTTCTAGATCCTTGTAAATCCCTTCCAGGATTTCAGATTATAAGGACGTCCTAGGTAGCCAACTTTCAGACCTTATGAGCCAATTTTTTGAACCTTTGGCCTTTCACGATCCCTTCCTGAAGTGGATTGAACACTTTCCTCAGAGATTGACTTGGCATGATTTTATCCCTCCCACCCGCCTCCATGAGTTAGACCTTATGATTTCCAATGATACGATATATTCTCTAACCCGTGTTATTTTTGTGCTTAACTTATCATTATTTCGGTTTATGATGAAGCACAAAGGCAGGTATTGTGGGACATTGTTGGATTGGTTTCACTGGTCATTTGACTACACCTAACATCCGACCAACAAGTAAGTGTAGGTAAGTAGGTAGGAATTTGCATTCATTGTATATACCATTTGCATTTCATACTGGAGTAGTTTGATTTCACACTTGTACATATGTTTTCTTTCAGTTATATATATATATGAGCTGGGGTGATATCACCACCCCAAATGATTGCTAATAGTTTCTATTGAGATAAAGTAGGTTACAGGTTATGCCAGAGATGTTGAGTTTCTCATGCACTCCACGGTGAGCACATGTCCTCGAGTTGGAGCCAGATGTTATCCCCCACTTTAGGGATAAATAAGGAGATTATGTCTTGAGGCCCACATGTCCTAGACATGGAGTACCGAGAGCCATATCAACTTGAGCATGGCCCTAGAGGGCCCATCTTTTCTTCCTTTCAGCGCCTCCAATCTGTTAGTAGCAACAATATCCATCACCTCGGCTTGGTCCTATAGTAGAGATGGATCTTGCTCCATGAGGTAATCAGACTGGGTATCATGGTATGTGTCACTCTGATCCTCAAAACCTTTGAATATGTGYATTTAGATATTTTTGTTCCTAACRTGTTCTTTGATATTATACTTATCCACTTGACCATGTCTTGGGGGAATGACAGGATTCCCTAGTAAGCCTATCCCATAGGTTTTGATTTTCCACTGGGGGGATTCATGAAAAGTCATTGTCTGCTCCCATCATAATTACCATTTTCCATCTTACTCCCACTCACCCATCCCATTACATTGGTCTGGGCATTGGGTTGGCCAATCATTTAAGGGTTGCACCTTACCTTGTGGAAAGAAGGGGCTAAAGGCCCAGAAGGTAAAAGTAGCTAGAAAAAGATAAAAGCCTAAAAATAAAACCTCGAGATGCTTTGCTCAGGGATCCCCGAGAAAGAAGTAAAAGGCTTCTCAACAAGAAATAGAGGGACCCATAAAAAATAAAAATAAAAAACAAGACCTAGTCAGAGGGTAGGGGGTATCATCATGAGCCAACCTACTAGGTCCATGGGCATCTAGAAGTATGACACTACTAGCAGTTGGTTGCCACACAAGGGTAGTGGCTCTTGGTGGCATAACCAAGAGAAAGGGGGTCTCATCATGAGTTAACCTTCTCATTTATGTAAAAGTGTCTGTGGGTAACGTTGCTACCACTGGTCACCATGCTAGGGCAGTGTCCCCTGATTGGCTTCTTGAAATAAAAAGCAATAAAGAATAAAAATAAAAAGGCATGGATGGGCTTGGAAACACTTTCATCCAGGACAGGTACAGCTCGCCTTCTACAAAGGCACCCACAGGTAAGCCATGCATTTCCCTGCTATCATTTCACCCCTTGTCAGGACATCCCTTATCCACCTCATCCATTAACATGACTTGGATTTGATTTCTTCCAGAAACATCCCACATCCAGTGGAAACTAGCCCAATAGGACGCCCTGTCACTTCTTCCAAACTTTCCTTATGGATTTGTTTAATGTCTTTAAGCACTTGATTGGGTAAAAAGGGTTTTATGCACATGTTTAATAAAATTGATGTTTATATGTGATTGACATTACTATGATCCATGTGACTTATGATCCCATGGAGGGAGTATCTATTGATGTATAGGACCATACTCGATGTATAGGTACCATATTGGACAGGTACACATGGGGAGATGATTAGTTCAAACCTCCATGAAGTTGAGAGCCCACCAGATGGATGTTGAGACCCCAGCAGGGGGCAGAGACATGACAGAGGATTTGCAATAGGGAAGAGGAGGATGTTCCACCAGAGGCATTTAAGCAGACATGTACCCAAGGGGGTTGTGCATTTTCCACTGGGACGTTGGCTTTGGAAGGCCCATGATGTCACCCAGGACCTCTTATGACTTCATGCAGCGATATGGGAGTTTTGGGAGGTAGTTATGGCATGTTTGGCATGTGTGGTAGCTTCCAGAGGCTCAAGAAGGGCTAACGTTTTTCTCTAGGAGGCCACATTTTCCCTAGAAAGGGCTAATGTCACCCTAAAAGAGAATGACGTCCTCATTATTTGCTTGGTTAGGGTTTCATTATGAAATTTTAATGTAAAACAATATTATTATGTATTTTGGCCTTATTTGCCTTTTGGTGACCTAAAATTTTATTAAGTTCATTGTTATTGTATAAATAGAGAGCTAAAAATCTCTAATTTTCATCATCATTCAGTCACCACTTGGTGAGGTCTGAAATTTTCGGCCCTCTTAGGGTTATTGGCTGAAATTGTGGCACACTTGTTGAAGGAAGGCTTATCTTAGMTATTTTTGGCATTTTTCTTATTGGAAGGTTTACAACTAGGGTTTAGCTTAATGATAMTTGGTGAATGTAAGTGAATTTATGCAATATTTCCCTTATTTGACTAGTTATAGTCTTTTACTTGCATTGTGTTAATGAAAATTTTGAATTAAKCCCTAGGGAATAAGAACATGTTGGTGTCCTTATTTCATGTCCCCACTAGATTATGCCAATTAGCCATTTTACCTATTGAAGAAATTTTTAGGGCCTTGCCTTTGCAACACCCTACCTATCCTCTTCAATCCTAGCCATTTTATTCCTRTCATTGAGCTAAAGAATGAGGAAGACGCACTAAGGCCTAGGGTTTCTACACCATAGTGAGTTTTCTTCCCCTAGGGTTGATTGGTTGAAGCCTTTCCTCAGCAACACTTCAACCATCATATCCCTCTTTTCTTTGGCCCTATAACTATAATTTCGGCCCTTCAACATTTTCATCTTGTTTGACTCCATTTTCCCTGATAGCGCACTGATATAAGACCTTGTACTTGAGTGCCTTGATCACAACGTCCAAATACTCTTGAACAACCTTTAACTCCTTCTAACCCTAGCTTAGACTAACACTTACTAACCCTATTGTTTCCATCATCTACCTATTTTATAACCATATCCATGCAACATTTATTGTGTCTTTTAAGCAATTGAAAGATTGGCTAAAGCATTTCTTCTACTATTGATATTGTTACATTGATGATAAATTGGCATTGCTCATTGTGAAGATTCTTTAGCATTTATTGTGAAGGGATATATTGTAATCATTGCTATTTCATATCATTCATTTTCTTCATAAATATTATTGGTCAATTGCTCTATATAAAAAAGTATTTGATTATATGAAGTACTAACCAGCAAGTGATCTTGCACATGCATAGTTTTCTTGTTGCTTTGTCTCAGACAGGTACACTTTTGGTCACTTTTATCTTTATTAGTTGTTAAGCTGGATTTTCTGATTGGTGGTAACTTGTGAGGGGGACAACTTTACTCAGTTTTTTAAGCCTTTGCCTTCTCAAAACCCCAGGTCACCGGGGACGTCTCCCCTAGGCCTACCACCCTAAATAGAAAGAGTTATCCTATTCAAGGTGACAGTGGTAGGATAGTCTCAGTTTCACCAGTTTTCCCTTCTTTCACCCATAATTTAGTCCAGCTACAAATTGTGCTATAACAAGAATAATATTGATCCGAGCGAAAATCAGTGGCCACCCACCTATCCCCCTAGCTCAAAACATGGGTTTCCACCTTGGCATTTTTTCTACGGTTTTTTGGGTCCTCAACTTCCAGGGCCCTTTTGAGGCCCTAAAGAACGTTTTTGGGCACAATAGTGCCTAGACGATGGCCAAAGTCTTAGTCTAGTTCAAGCAGAATATGTACTCCTCGGCTAGACCCTTCTGACGAGGTGTAGAATGACCCAAATGGAGATCGTATGAAAAAGTTACGTCGTTGGGAAGTTGAAGTACCAACTACGCCCATCAGGGCCTGCAAACCTTTTGGCATTTCATCTTTAGGGGTTAGGGTTTTCGATTTTATTTATGTTAAAAAGGCCTCTAGAGCCCCATTGTAAACATCATCATCTTCTTTCAAATGAGCATGGCCATCAGATCTCTTCTCAGAGATAAGCTGTCATAATTCTAGTGATTCATTCGCTCTGTAATTTTACAGTTTCTGTACATTCTCTCATTAATAAGAATTGTGAATTATTGTATCGTTGTGTTTATTGAAATATATTTGTATATTTCATTGTTATATCTCTTCCTTCATTTCATTCTCAAAATAATATGGATCAGTGGTATCAGAGAAGGATACTCCTTGTCGTTTCTTAGTGCATGTCCACGATGAGGTCAATGTATAGAGAGTTCGTTCTCRAGCTAGTTTCTCTTGAGGAAAACCGCTCTCGCCAGCCCAAGAAACCTCCCATGGTGGAAGAAAAGAGAGATTCTAGAGTAGAAGATCCCATCAAGTTATTTTTCATGGAAGCCCTCACACAACAAAGGAATGAGATGYTGGAKAATTTTTCCCAAATACTTCAACGATTGTCGACAATAACATGTYTATCTTCATCAAGCAGGCTCTTTGGATATGCTACTCCATTCAAGGTACAAGTTAATTTTGATATTCTCGTATTTAAAGGTTAGATCGATGCAGATGCTTTGGAAAAATGGCTAAATTTGCTAGAAGGTTATTTCTMTGTTCAAAATTTTTCCGACAGAGAAAATATCACCTTTGTGGTCCTTAAAGCTCTACCCTGTGTCAAACATTGGTGCGAAACTTATTGGGAGAAAAATTCCACAGAGTCTGGAATATTTGGGGCTGAGCCCACTTGGGATTTTTTTATGGATGCATTCAAGGAGAAATATTACCCTGTGGTAAAATATGATGACTGGTACATGAGATGGACCACGCTACATCAAAAGTGGGAAAAAACAGTGACGGAATTTACAAATGCCTTTCATATATTGCACACCAAGATGGGTATCAAAGACTTTGAGCAACATCTAGTTCTGAAATACCGAGGGGCTCTACATAGGTACATCCAAATTTAAATGGATTTTCTAGACATCTCATCACTAGGAACTGCTTATAGATATGATTTCAAAATTGAGCAAAAATTGAAGTAGCAGAACAAGAAGGAATTTTGGTCTACAAATCCGCAACAAACAAAGTATGGTAAAGGTATCCCTAACTCACAGAAAAGTCAACCTCAAGACAACCAATCCAAGCCATAGGAAAAGAAGGGTAACGAGAAGACGAAGAAGGAAACTTGGAAGTGGTGTGACTTCCACAAAATCCCTTGGCACAACACCAATGAATGTCGCTCGAAACAGTCATTGGTGTCTGAGATCAAATAAACATAGCTGAGCCCCGACTCGGACTCCGATTCAAACAATAATAAAATGAGATAGACAATTGATGCATAACCCACTGCTACTACAACGACCGCAACAATCCAACTTGAAGAACCATAGGATCCTTAGGAGGGGGAGAGCCTTTTCCATTCCAAAATGTGGGTGAAGGGGACCCCGTTGTATTTTATTGTTGATAGTGGAAGCTAGAAGAACCTCATCTCTGTAGAGGCCATCAAGCAATTGGATTTTCTGACAACACTACACTCGCATCCATACAATATCAGATGGCTCCGCCAGGGATGAGATCTTTGTCTCATCCAACAGTGTCGCATGTCATATGACATCAAGCCTTTCAAGGATGAGGTATTGTGTGATGTTTCCCCACTAGAAGTCTATTATTTTCTGTTAGGCCAACCGTATATGTGGAGGCATCATATTTTTATGAGTCTCAACCCCATAGTGTCATTGTTACTCTGGGGGGTCATCCCTACAGAATAACAGAGGTAGTTTTGACTACTGTAGCAACAAAACAATGTCCTAAAGTAATGTCTCATACCTAAAATTTTATCCTCTTCACAACCTGGTCAGAAGAGGACACTGCAACCAATGAAGCCTCAAAACAAGACCCTTCTATCCAACAGAAGAAAATAGACAATATTGTATAAGAGCACCAAGATATTCGTACTACACCTATGGGGATGCCTCCACACTGCCCAGTCAAACCAAGTTATGATAAATCCATTCATGTTCTTCATGTTGCATCTTCACCAACAAAGTCATCCCACACTTCAGAAGATCATGTAGACAGATTGGTTAAACAAATTCAACCCCTCCAACAACAAGTTCATAACAACCTTCAACAAGCTAAGCAAGGCATCTTCTTCAGCAAGGCAAGCAACTCACCGGGGTTCAGATTCAACAAAATCTTCCCCGGGGGATTGACGTAATGGAGACCATTAATTCCTAAGAGTGGAGGATTGATATAGGTGGAAATTGGTGGCCACCCACCTATTCCACTGGCTCAAAACATGGGTTTCCATCTTAGCAGTTTTTCTAAGGTTTTTTGGGTCATGAACTTCCGAGGCCTTTTTGAGGCCCTAAACGACTGTTTTTGGGCACGACAACGCCCAGACGATAGCCGAAGGAATGGTTTGGGATGAATAGAATATGTAATCCTAGGATATACCCTTCTTATGAGGTATATAATTCCCCAAACTAATATCGTATGCAAAAAGTATGCCCTTGGGAAGTTGACGTACCAACTACCCCCATCGGGGCCCGCAAACCTTTTGGCGTTTCATCTTCTGGGGTTATGGTTTTTTATTATATTTATGTTAAAATGGCCTATAGAGCCTCATTGTAACATCATCATATTCTTGTGAATGACCATATCCATCACATCTCTTCTCAGAGATAAGATTCCACCATTATAGCGAGTCATTCACTCTATAATTTTACATTTTCTGTACATTCTCTCATTAATAAAAATTGTGCATTACTATATCTCTGTGTTTATTGCAATATATCTGTATATTTCATTGTTATATCTCTTCCTTCATTTCGTTCTCAAAATAATCTAGATCAGTGGTATCATAGTAGCCTACTCCTTGTCGTTTCTTAGTGCATGTCCCCAACGAAGTCAGGGTATAGAGAATTGGGTCTCGATCTAGTTTATCTTGAGGAAAACCGCTCTTTCCATCCCAAGTAACCTCCCATAGCGAAATAAAAGAGAGACACAAAAGTAGAATATCCCATCAATTTGTTTCTCGTGGAAGCCCTAGCACAACAGAGGAATGAGATGTTGGAGAATATTTCCCAAATCCTTCAACAATTGTCGACAATAACAGGCGCATCTTCATCAATCAATCACTTTGGAAACACTACTCCATTCAAGGTAGAATATAATTTTGATATTCTCGTATTTGAAGGTCAGATCGATGTGGATGCTTTAAAAAAATGATTAAATTTTCTAGAAGGTTATTTATCTATTCACATTTTTTCCAACAGAGAAAATATCACCTTTGCGCTTCTTAAAAGTCTTCCCCATGTCAAACATTGGTGGGAAACTTAGTGGGACCAAAATTCCACAGACTCTAGAATATTTGGGGCTGAGTCCACTTGGGATTTTTTTATGGATGCAATCAAGGATAAATATTACCATGTGGGAAACTATGATGACCAATACATGAGATGGACCACGCTACATCAAAAGTGGAACCAAACAATGCTTGGGTTCATAAATACATTCCATACCTTGTGCACCAAGCTGGGTATCAAATACTTTGAGCGACATCTAGTTCTGAAATATAGTTGGGCTCTACACATGTACATCCAAACTAAAATGGAGTTTATGGACATCTCATCACTAGGAACTTCTTATAGATATGTTGTCAAAATCAAGCAAAAATTTAAGTAGCAGAACAAACCAAAATTTGGTTTTGCAAATCTGCAGCAACCAAAGTATGGTAAAGGTAGACCTAAATCATAGAACAATCAACCTCAAGAAAACCAATCCAAACCACAGGAAAATAAATGTAAAGGGAAGACGAAGAAGGGCAGTGGGAAGTGGTGCAACTTCCACAAAAGACCTTGGCACAACACTGATGAATGTCACTCGAAACAGTCATTGGTGGTCAATATTAAAGAAACAGAGTCGAGCCTTGACCCATAATTCGATTTAGATAATAATAAAAGGAGAAAAATAATTGATGCAGAACCCACTACTACTTCCACGACCAAAACAATCCAACTAGAAGAACCATAGGATCCTGAGGGGGAGCGCCTTTTCCATTCACAAGTGTGGGTGAAGGGGAACTCATTGCATTTTATTGTTGATAACGGAAGACAAATTACCTCATCTCAGTAGAGTTCGTCAAGAAATTGGATTTTCCAAAAACACCACACCCACAACCATACAAAATTGGATGGATCCACTAGGGATGAGATCTTCATGTCAGCCAGTAGTGTCTCTTGTCATACAACATTGACCCCTTCAAGGATGAGGTATTGTGTGATGTTGCCCCACTGGAATTCTATGATGTTCTATTAGGCTAGTCGTATATGTGGATATGTCATGTTTTTTATGAGTCTCGACTCCATAGTGTCTTTGTTAATCTGGGGGTTCAACCCTACAGGACACTAGAGGTAGTTCTGACTACTATATCAAAAAAATAGTGCCACAAATTTATCTCTCATACCACAAAATTTATCCTCTTCAGAACCTGGTCAGAAGAGAAGGACACTGCAACCACTATAGCCTTGGCCCAAGACCCTTTTATCCAGCCGAAGAAGATCAACAATATTGTATAAGATAACTAAGATATTCCTACTGCACCTACGGGGGTGCCTCCACACTGCCCAATCAAACCAAGTTATGATAAATCCCTTCATGTTATTCATGTTGCATCTTCACAAAAATAGTCATCCCACACTTAGGAAGATCATGTAGCCATATTGTTTAAACATATCCAACCCCTCCAACAAAAGATTCATAATAACCTTCAACAAGCTAAGCATGGCAGCTTCTTCAGCAAGGCAAGAAATTCACCAAGGTTGAGATTCAGCAAAAGCTTCCCCGAGGGCTTGACACAATGGAGACCAATGCTTCCTAAGTGGGGAGGATTGATCCAGGAAGAAATTGGTGGCCACCCACCTATTCCACTAGATCAAAACATGGGTTTCCATCTTGGCAACTTTTCTATGGGTTTTCAGGTCTGAACTTCTGAGGTCGTTTTGTGGCCCTAAGCAATGGTTTTTGGGCATGGAAACGCTCATACGATAGCCAAAGGAATGGTTTGGGATGAAAATAATATGTACTCCTCATAACCTTCCTACAAGGTATAGAGTGCAACAAGTGGAGATCGTATGCAAAATTTACTCCCTTGGGAAGTTGACGTACCAACTACCCCCATCGGGGCCCACAAACCTTTTGGATTTTCATCTTCCGGGGTTAGGGTTTTTCATTTTATTTTTTGTAAAAATGCCTTTAGAGCCTCATTGTAAACATCATCATATTCTTGTGAATGAGCATGGCCATCACATATCTTCTCAAAGATAAGTTGCTACCATTCTAGTGAGTCATTCACTTGATAATTTTACAGTTTCTGTACATTCTCTCATTCATAAAAATTGTGCATTAATGTATCTTTGTGTTTACTGTAATATCTCTGTATATTTCATTGTTATAGCTCTACCTTCATTTCATTCTCAAAATAATCCAGATCAAATATTATATTATTCCCTTGTCTTAATCCCCCTTGAATTAGCCCCTTTTTCTCTCAAGCCCTTAGCCCCCTTTCCCTCTCGTGGATTCCTTTCCTCCCATACTCTTTCATTTGAATTTGTCTATTCTATGCTGGTGATGTGTTTTATTAATAATATGAGTGATTACATATTATAATTATAGGCTCACTGGCCTTTTAGCATCTAGTCTCTTTGGATTAATGATCACATAGGCCCTCTAGCCTAAAACAATGCATACAAGGAACCTCGTCCCAAAACATCTTGGCTCACCAACCTATATTGCATATGTACATTTACAATTGGGGTTCGGCCTAGGGGTATTGCATTCCACTCCCCCTTATTTATGCATTGTCTTCAATGCATTATATACACATGTACAAGAAAGATTCTTCATTTCAAAAGGATGCAAGCCATACTCCTCCCCCATTGCATATTAAGGACTATAACAAGTCCACTGGACCTTTACCAACCCTATTTCTCAAGTTTGGATCAACTTGACTTTTCGATCCAATATGCACACATAATGAACTCAGAAGTTGCATTGTTTCTCCACCTGAATCACATTCCAATCAATTACATGATTAGTATTAGGAACATACTTTTTAAGCAAAGACACATGTAAATACATTATGAATTCACATGAAGCAGGTAGTACAAGCATGTATGTAATGGGACCAATCCTCTCCATGATTTTGAATGGTCCACAATATTTGGATGCCAACTTTAAACAATTTCCCAACTCCATGGAACTTTTTTTGTCCTTTAATTTTAAGAACACATGGTCAACCATTTTAAAGTATTTGTGTGTTCTCCCTTTGTTTGCATAACTTTTATTTCTATCTAGAGAAGCCTTTAAATTTTTGTTTATTTTCACCATCTACTCTTTTATTTTTATGAGTGATTTTGTCCCAACCACTACTCTGTCTGTTAGGTTGACCCAACTCACTGATGTGTTGCACTTTTGGCCATATAATACTTCAAATGGGCTCATCTTTAAAGATGCTTGATACCCATTATTATAAGAAAAATCAACTAAATGAAAATAATCTTCCCATTTTGATGGTTTATCCATCACATACATCCTTAGCATATCTTCAATAACCTGACTGACCTTCTTTGCTTTCCCATCTGATTCTGGATGATATGTTGGGCTAAAGTTCATATTTGTCCCAAAACCTTTAAATAATCCCTTCCAAAAATTTGATGTGAACTTGGGATCTCTATCAGAAACAATTTCCTTAGGCACACCATGTAGTCTGACAATTTATTTCATTTAAATCTCTACAATGTTTGTTGTCTTCTGAGTTAATTTCACTAGAATAAAATGAGCATATTTAGTTAGCTTATCCACCACCACCATGATGTAATCATTCTTCTTTATTGTTATGGGAAGCGTGGTGATAAAATCAATTGTTTACCACTTTCCATTTCCACTCCAGAATGGGAAATGGCTATAGTAAACCTACTGTATGTTTGTGCTCAACCTTGACCTTCTGACATTCAATACATATAGCTATATAATCAACCACTTTTTTCTTCATACCAAGCCAAACATATTGGCTTTTTGCAAATGCAATTGTTTTCTAGTAACTTGTGTGCCCAACATAAGGTACATTATGCATTTCTATGAGCACCATATTTTTCATCTCCTGAGATTTAAGCACATATAATCTACCCCTGTACGTGTGGATCCCATCCTCTCTCAGCTCGTAATCTTTAATTTTCTGCTGCAAATTACCTTACTGTAATTTTTCTTTTGTTTCCAAATAATGTTGGTTTGATTTTGCAGCTTCCAAAATTATATCTTTCAAATCATATTTGTACATGCTAATGGTTGTAACATGCCTCTCATGCACTCTCCTGTTGAGTGTATCATCCACCTTATTCTCCTTTCCTTTGATATGTGTTATATCAAAGTCATACTCAATGAGGAATTGCATCCATCTAATTTGTATCATTCAAAGTTGGTTGTCCAAAAAAATATTTCAAACCACTACGGTTTGTCCTCAACTCAAATATTATTCCCATGAGATAGTGCCTCCACATATTTAAGGAATGAACTATGGCTACCAATTCTAAATCATGAGTGGCATAATGTCTCTCATTCTCTTTCAAATTCCTTGAATCATAACATATCACATTCCCATTTTTTCTAAGGAACTATTCGAGCCCCTCCTTGCATGCATCAGTGCACACAATAAATTCTTCATTTGGATCAACAATCTTCAAGATTGGTTCACTTGTCAATAAATTATTCAAATATTGAAATCTTTCTTCACATTCAAGGGTTGTTGGCACAGGGGCAGACCTAGGGTTCAATGCTACAACAACGCGCCAACAAAACCCTAACTATTGGCCCTTTCGACAACACCTATGAAGTATATGAAGTCTCGCCCAAGGTAGAGGCAGGGGTGGTTGCATGACTAAGGTGTATACAACCTTAGCTGGGACATAGATCTGTGATTCTAATACTTAACATAGCACTTAGCACCAAAATTTCATCAATATTTAACCACTATCCACTTCGCAGATAAAACAGAGCATCACATCATTCAGTCAGATCTGATGTATCTAAGAACTTATCATAGAGAAGTAGGTTAGATCTATCAGATTCAAGCACTAATCACATTCACATGGGTCAAATCTAGCATCCATAGACATCATTAGCACAAAGCATAAACAGATCTATCTATCTATCTCAAAGCACTTAGAAAGTAAAGATATAAACACATCAACACATTGCACAAAGCAGAGCAACAAAGCATATATGTGGTTCACCCCCACCCTGGGGCTACGTCCACCAACTCTTCTTATTTATTAGCTTCTTCAATAGGTTACATGCACAGAGCCTCAAAACCCTACTCTGCATAGGACAGGAGATCTGTGCAACTCACTAGATATTCCTTCCCCGAGTAGATCTAAGCACACAGCCTCTCACATCCTCTTACACTGACTTGCACTTAGCTCTGCAAGTCGCACACAGTATGCACAGAGCACTTACAATCCTTCAATCATGTAGATCTATCACTTATCATATTAGCATAACATCACATAGATGCCCCTCCTTACATTGCCTAGACATCTATTTATACTTTGCAAAATAGGCCTAAACATGGGTAAACCCATGGGCAACATCCCATGCTCGTTACATAATCCCAAATCCCAAAAAGGACCCAAAAAGGGGTTTAGATCCCACGATCTCTGCTTCATCTTACGCTCCTCCTTTGACAGGCTGTCGAAGTCCAAAAATAGTTCAAACTTGACCAAGGATCTCCCAAAACTTGGTCAAGGGCCAACATGCCCCCAACACTCACCTATGACTCATCCCGAGTCACTCTGATCTGGATAAATCCGCTTCAAAATCATCGAGCGTAGCTCGAGATTCTTTGAATTGTTGTTGTGCCTTGGCCTCCTATTCAACAAACTCATGGATGACTGCGTCGTTGATATGCCCCTCTAGGTGGTGTTCAACTACAGTGACAACCTACTCCAATTCTTCTCTTTGACCTTCTGCCTTTGTGAACAATTGGTAAGCCTTATCTTGCATAGGTTGGAGCCTCTGAGTTACTTCCATAATTATTCTCTGGATAGTGTGGATCTGTTGTTGGGCAGTGCGCTGCTCTTGGGATCGCTTCATTCTTTCCATAGATGACAGGGGATTCAGCTGCGCTTGTATCATTTCGGCTTGATACTTTGACTCTTAGGGCTGCGACTCCAGTTCCTTCAGTTCTGGATTCTCAGTGAGTTGCTCATAGGTCTAGGCACTATGATCAATGAGTTTCTTACATTCCATAGCAAGGGATTTTATTCTCTCAACTGCACTACGAATAGTTGCTTCTCTTTGATCCCTTACATCCTGTGGGGTCTCGGGCACTACGCGGAGCTCTAAGTATGCTATGCGTTGTTGTAGATGTTGGATAACGTTTGTGATATGCTATACTTGCTGCATGACTCGATCCTATGCCTTTATTTCTATGACTATCACAGAATGAAGTTCTCTGCTAACCACTTCTTTCACTTTGAGTCGCTCCGCGAGCAACTATTCTTTTCCTTACTGTAGATGTGATTTTTATTCATCAAACTTTTCTTGGAGATCAATCTTTCCCTCTTCTGCAGCTCGATGCTGCTCTACAAGTACTACTTGTGCTTGCGTCAAATCCTAGGTGGCTTGTTCTGTTTCCTCTTATGCTCGTCGAAGGCGAGCTTTGACTGTCTCAGCTAGTCGGTGGAGTTGGGTTGGCTCATCTCCCAACTCTGGTTCTCCCGATGGCAGGGGCACAGTGGAGACTGTGCGGTTGGACTGAAGGGCCTGTTGTACCCCTTGGATTTCGACTTCAATCATATCATACATTTATTCTTGCTTCGCTCCTTGTTTCTCTACTATCTCCACTGAAGCATCGTTCATGGCGGCTATGATGAAGTCAAAATCATTAGAGGTGAGGATAGTTTGCATATTGGTCATGGAGGCTTTTGATTTCTTCTGGGAAGAAGGTTTTAGGGGGGAAACCTCCCTCTTCCTCAAAGGGTCAACCTTGTCTCTAGGCGGTGTTACTTCACCTGGTCTCTGTTCAGCTTCTACTTCTTTTCCACCCCCTCGGTCAGGTGACATGGAAGCAGTCTTCACTGAGGTGCTTCTTAAGTTTTGGACCTCCTCAGTATTCTTCTGTCTGCTAGTTCCGAGTGTATTATGTTCTTTATGAGTGTCCTTTGGGATGTCAATATCAGATATCTCTGCGGGGTTGGTGGGGATAAGGAGGTCAGCGGACCATTCCTTGCTGATCTCCTCAAGGTCTTCTTTTGTAAGTTTGTAATATGACTAGAGTTGCTCTTGATGTTCATCTTCTCGTGTTGTAATGTAAATAAAATGTCAATCTACGTTGAACTTCATTAGTGGTCGGAACCTTTGTAGGTTGTTCAGAGTCATGCGAGGCTCGGATTCGATGGCTCGCTTTAGCTGGAGGTAGTATATATGAAACACAATGTTCGACTACCACTGTTTGTTCATATCAGTTGAATACCACAGGGTAGCAAACTTTGCAGCAAGTAGTTTGAACAACTCTATGTCGGGGAAGGTCTCTCCTTCCGGCATCTCCCAGGAAAAAAATGCAATGAGGACCATGAGCCAGCTGAAATGAAATTCATAACCCTGATCCTGTGCTTCTCGACAATCTAGTTCCAACTGGTTAACTAGGTACTTTGCCTAGTTCATTTGCAGGCCTTCCACACTTCCCTGCAAGGTCAACATGAAAGTCGGTGACCTTCATAGTTTGGTTCTTCCTTACTAAATTTCTAGCTATTAGTTGACATGTGAGGTGCACTGCGCCACTCTGGATAGAAGCTACCTTGTATCCTCTCGTTCCCTTCTCAACGTCACCATATGTATCCTTTATCTTTTGTGCAAGTGCACGATCTACGACTTTTCCTGAATAAAAGTCCTACGGGTCGGGTCCTTGCATACTCAGTCCTGTGATCCTATGGATCAACATTAGATCAACTGTAATGCGATGGTCTAGCCATAAGTAGCCGCCATGGTAACATGACAATAGCATCTTGACACAAGCATTGACTTCATGGTGTCTTCCAAAGTGTGGGATCTTCATGACATTCAGCAGGGTGGACTATGCAAGGTTCATCATCCATGACTGAGGAATAATATTTGTGTTCTTCCCTTTAGTTATGGTTAGGTACTTGTATGGGGCGGGCATACCATAGATCTTTCGATCTCCGAGGTTGAAGTCGTTGAACTTAAATGTTGTGATCTTGTCCTACTCTATTTGAACTGTGTGTATCCCCTTCGAGAGGTACGCAGTGACCATAGTGTACTCAAAGTCTCTTGGCACACTATCACGATTCACCGCGCCAGCGAGAGGTGGGATGTAATCGGTCAATATGGATGGAATCAACTTCGTGTTTGTTAGGTCGTCTTTATGCTTGGTTCTCTTCTCTACTGATGATTGGGATGGCCCTGATCAGTGAGCAATCGGCGGAGAGGCTTGCAGTCCTCTCATCGACGATGCTTGTACACCTGTAGACATCGACATGACTCTTTCAGTCATGAGATCGATCAAAACTTCTTCGAGAACTCTCTCTGCAGCATTGAACTCGTCTGACATACACGCTCGGGGTTGGAAATCTTCGGGTTCGAGGAGTAACTTAGACACTGCAATAGGATAGAAGGCAATAGCACAATGATCACTGTATAAAATCAACAATTCTGTGGGCTCAAATTCACAATTAGCAAAAGTGTTCTCGGTGCATGGTGCGACGGGATAAATAGATAACTTGGCAACAGATTTCTTGCAACAGTCGAGAAGCCTTCATTAACTCTGTTCTGTCTGTTATGGTGCGGTCCAAAGTCTGGTGGCGAACCATAAATGCCTTTCTACCCGTTCGGGGGGTATCGTTTGAATGATTATATTGGTCCCAACAACTATATTTCTTTTCCATGATGAAGTGCCATGTGACGCTGCTCTGTTATCCCGGTGAAGCTCTAATTTTGTAGATTTTCCTTATGCGAAGTTCCCTCTGGAACCTTCTGTAACTTGTCGATCTCAGCTCTCTTCTTACTTCGTTTTCTACCTTTCTTTCCAGTGAGCTTCGTCTCAGTATGCCTTTTTTCATTTTGATTCTTATCTTCTTTTGGCATAGTTACTTCGCGTTGTTGAGATTATTTCCTAAGATTCGAGGGTGATACTTATTCTTTATCTGGAATAGGTACTTCAATATTCTGTGGGTCTTCTAGTGTTCTTGCAACTTCGATATCCAGGTTTCTGGTGTTAAATAGCATCTATTTGTTCTTTTGTTCTTCAATTAAGTGTGTGATCCTTCTAGTCATGAAATCTTTTAACTTTTGCTTCTTCTACTCTAAAACTTCTTTTTCTTCTTTCCTTCTGGCCTGATCTCTTTCAATCCAAGGTTTTCCTAGTAACATGGTAAATGGCGTGGTGTTCTCAATAAATTTAATAATCTCAAAATATTCCTCTGTCAAAGTTCCATTGGTGTTCATAGATATCTGGGTGAGCTTTCCACATAGGTTTACCGGCTTTCCTCTAAATAGACCTATTCCTCCCAATGAAGGAGTCATAGTAGGTTTCCCTAAAAGTCCCCAAGTTCTTTTTGTCATGATATTCACCTGTGTTTCCTCATCTAGAACACAGTCAATGTCAAAGTCTCTTATTCTTGCTTCAAGGCATTCTTTTTCTTTGAATATTTATGATAAACTAACATGTCAGTGGTCATTCAGGGTTTCTTTTATCTGTAGCAATACTTTCTCTGATTCTTTCTGGGGTTCTGCCATTTATGGATCTGCCTTAGGGTTTTCTTGTCTCATGTTCATTCCTTCAAGCTTAGCAATCATTCTAGGGAAATACAATACTTCATAGTCCATAACTTTGCAATAAAGACAACTAGGTCTTCTCCCAAGGCATTCCTTGGCAAGATTTCTTGGTTTTCTGCAACTATAATAGAGGGTTATTCCTCTCTTTCTTTTAAATGATTCCCATCTCTTTCTATACTACGCGCTAGAATCATGGTAGCTAACCTGCAAACATTTCTTTCTAGGATCTTGCATCCACTTTTTAGTCCAAACATTTTTTCTATGGATAGGTATAACATATATTTCACTATTCTTATTAGATCTACGCATATCAAACCTTATTTCATCTATTAGTGCCCTAGTTTTCAAGCTAGGACAGAATCTATCAAACATACCTAGATCCATACTTTAGAAACAAAAATTTCCACTCATCTTACTTCTACAGAGCACAAATCTTTTAGATCTAGAACTTTTCACTAATCTTACCTTTATCAGAGAACAGAGCTTGCAGATCTTACCTCTTTTCTTCATATATGACCACTTTTCTTTAGATCAGGTTTCTTTCTTTAGCACAGAGCTTTATAAATCAAGTAAAATACTGCGCACTAGAACGACTGATCTATGCATAGAGATTTCACAGTTTTAGGATGGATCTTTGCACAAAGCTTCTTCTTCCTTAGTTCCCAGCAATCACAGTTTCAGGTCTCGACAACGAAACCATTTGTTGGCCCATGGGCAAAATCAGGGTTCAACGCTACAACAACGCACCAACAAAACCCTAACTATCAGCCCTTTCAGCAACACCTGCGAAGAAGATGAAGTCTCACCCGAGGTAGAGGCATGGGTGGTTGCAGGACTCAGGTGTATGAAACCTTAGCTGGGACAGAGATCTGTGATTGTAATACTTAACAAAGCACTTAGCACCGATAGTTCATCAATATTTAACCACTATCCACTTCGCAGATAAAACAGAGCATCATATCATTTAGTCAGATCTGATGTATCTAAGCACTTATCATAGAGAAGTAGGTTAGATCTAGCAGATTCAAGCACTAAGCACATTCACATGGGTCAGATCTAGCATCCATATACATCATTAGCACAAATCATAAACATATCTATCTATCTATATCAAAGCACTTAGCAAGTAAAGACATAAACACATTAACATATTGCACAAAGCAGAGAAAGACAACATATATGTGGTTCACACCCACCCTGGGGCTACGTCCACCAACTCTTCTTCTTTATTAGCTTCTTGAATAGGTTACATGCATAGAGCCTCAAAACCCTACTCCGCATAGGACAGGAGATCTGTGCAGCTCGCTAGATCCTCCTTCCTCGAGTAGATCTAAGCACACAACCTCCCACATCCTCTTACACTAGCTTGCACTTAGCTCTGCAAGTCTCACATAATATGCACAGAGCACTTACAATTCTTCAATCACATATATCTAGAACTTAGCATATTATCCTAACATCACATAGATGCCCCTCCTTACATTTCCTAGACATCTGTTTATACTTTACAAAATAGGCCTAAACATGGGTAAACCCATGGACCGATATCCCATAACCATTACATAATCCCAAATCCCAAAAAGGACCCAAAAAGGGGCCGAGATCCCGTGATCTCTGCTTCATCTTGTGCTCCTCCTTCGACAAGCTATCGAAGTCCAAAAATAGGTCAAACTTGACCAAGGATCTCCCAAAACTTGGTCAAGGGCCAACAGGGGTCCACTTGAACTTCACACCCTTCTTTTGCAAAGAAGTGATTGGATATGCAATCTTTGAAAAAACTTCCATAAACCTTCTATAATAATCTGCAAGTCCCATGAAATATCTCACCTATGAGACATTCTTTGATGTTGGCCATCCTTCAATGAATTTTACCTTTTCAGGATCCACTGCTATCCCTTCCTTTTAAATGATATGTACCAAATAATGTATCTGCCTTTGATAAAATAAGCACTTGTTCAGCTTGGCATAAATTTGATTCTCCCTCAATACTTGTAGCCCCATCCTCAAGTTTTGTTCATGTTCTTCTTCAGACTTAGAGTAGTTAAGTATGTCATCCAAGAAGAAAATAAAAAACTTATCCTAGTAATTTATAAAAAATCCATTTATCAAACACATGAAAACAACTAGTGCATTTGACAACCCAAATGGCGCCACTGTGAACTCATAATGGCCATACCTTGTTCTAAATGGTGTCTTGTTGATTTCTTCTTCTTTAATTGTCACCTGATGATATCCTAATCTAAGGTCAATATTTGAAAATATCTTTGCATCTTCCATTTGATCAAAAATATCATCTATTCTTGGAAAATGATACTTGTTCTTCACARACACCTTGTTTAGCTTCTTAAAATCAATGCACAACCTCMAGGTTCCATCCTTTTTGTTTAGAAATAACATTGGGGCACCCCAAGTGACACACTTGGGCGTATGTACCCATTCWTCAAAATATCTTTAAGTTGCATTTGCAATTCCTTCAACTCTGGTGTACTCATCCATAAGGAGTCTTGGACACTAGGGTAGCTCCAGGAATCATATTGATGGAGAAATCTATATCTCTCTTGGGTGGAAACCCCAATATCTCTCTAAATACATCCTCAAATTCTTTCAAGACTGGATGATCTTCAATACTTGACACTTTATCCTTAATTTACTCTTCCATATGTGATGCATAAATTTGACATCCTTTTATGAAGCTTCTTTTCAGCTACAAGGATGAAATTTCTATGATAGTTACTTCCCTTGGAATACCCTAAACTACTCTTAAGTTTCCTTCCTCATCAAGACAAGTAAATTCCTTTTTATAGAAATATAGGACAGCATGATGCATATCCAACCAATCCATACCAATTAGGAAATCATATGAACCTAAAGGTATGATATTCAAATTTACCTTTGTGCTCAGTCCATTCATGTCCATTGGACATTCCCTGACCAAATCATTAATTCTTTTCTTAGATCCTGTAGCTATTTGAACCAACCAATATTTTCCAAGCTTGATTATTTGAAAATGAAATCTTTCCACCAACTTAGGATCTATATAACTATGAATAGGCCCTGAATAAATTAAAATAACTATAGGTTGATCATTGATCTTACCTTCCACTTTAATCAGATGAGATTGAAATCGAACTTCCTTGTTGTCTAGGGCTGCATAGTTCCTTGGCATGCTTCTTCCCATGTCCTCAATTATATCAACATGTTGTACATTGTGAACAGTCTTCATTCTTTCACCTCTATGAGGGAAATCTGTGTACATGTGATATCCCGCACAACCCCAACATTTAATAGGATGCTTCCTTGGCCTTTTTCCAAATGACTATGTCATTCTGGGCTCATTTTGAGTTGGTTGTCCCTCAGAATTATTTCTGAAGAATGTTGGAATGTTCCCTTTCTTCCTCTACTCCATCTTACCTTTCTTCTTGTCTTCCCAAGCCTTTTGGAAAGTCGGTCTTCCTCTATGATGATCATAAAGGAATTGAACTCTCCTTATTTATTCCTCCAATTTCTTGAGATCATCATATTGTATCTTATCAATGAATAACAAAGGCATTCCACTAAAAAGCCTTTGAATCTTGACCCATTCATACTTGATGAAGTCAACATATCTTAGCAACTCTAAAAATCTCATCTCATACTTGTCCATGGTCATGCTTCCAAGATTGAGTTCAAATAACTCCTTTATATTCTAGTCATAATAACGTTTGGACAAGTATTTCTTCTAAAAATACTTTTTGAATTGCCTTTAAGTGATGTTCTTCTCATTAATATTCTTTATTTTCATAAACAGTTCCCACCATATTGATGTTTTTCCCTTGAGATGGTAGATTGCAATTCTACCTTATGCTTGTGAGGAATAATTACGCAATTGAAAATACTTCCTCATTCCCAATAACCAAGTATCTACATCTTCATATTTATTTTTCTCACCATCAAATGTGGGAGGTTTGATCTTCCTCATCTCCCCTTGTAGTTTATCCACTCTAGAACTTGTGTTATGCTTTTTAGTAGGATATAAACTTGGGCTATTGTAAGCTCTTCTAGCTTAGTGCCTTGGTGAGTGATGATTCTTCCCACTAGCACTTCTATATTCTCCCCTTTTGGCATGAGATCTGTGACTCTTTGATTTACTTGAGTTTGTCCCCTTATCCACCTTCTTCTCTATTATGTCCAAGATTTGTAAACTCAACACATCTCTTTGCAACCTCTTTGTGGTCTCAACCAAAATTATGCTCTCTTCCTTGCCTTCTCCATGCACATTAGATTTTGTCCCTGCATTACCCATGCTGACATACAATCCCCTGACTTCATCTTCATGGATGTAAATTCTCTGAGCATATTCCATATCTCTAATCTCTATGTTGAATTCTCATTTTTCTATTTGTGCCCTTAATTGTGCAAAATGTGCATGGAATAGGATTTGTTAAATCACAATTCTACCCCTTTAAGTACACTAGAATTCTTCTTTTTTATTGCATGTGAATTGTACTACTCAACTCACATTTTTGGATGCATATCTGGATTCCAATGAATATCTGAGAAGCAAGTTATAACCATTTGATTATTTCTAATTTATCCCTTTTATGCACTTTTCATCCTGGTGCAATTAATCCAAAACACCAACTTTTTCCACTTGTAGAAGCCAATCTGTCAAGAACCAAAGAAATATTTGTAGGATACATA
>JASDQU010735483.1:79896-95954 GCA_032191745.1 Picea mariana
ACTAGGTGATATTGGTGAGAATATTTCAAGCACTGATTTTGTTACTGTATCATTGAATGACATGTTAGATGAATATCAAATCTTTATCACTGGTCTTGCGGCTAGGGAGAAAGCATCTTCATTTTATGATTTGACAGTTATTCTCTTGCAAGAAGAGGAGCGAAGAAATAATCTCAACAACAAATTTAAGAGTTCAAATTTGGCGTTGGTAGCCAAAGAAAAGAATCCATACAAAGGAAATCCATGGTAACTGAACAAAGGAGACAAGCCTAATGTGAAACCTCATCACAGTGGAACATCACTAAGGAGACATACAAGTGATAAGAATAAAGACTCATGTTACTATTGTGGTAAGTTTGGAAATTTTTCTAAGGATCGTAGGAAAAATAAGTTTCAAGAGTCCAAATACAGAAGACATACATGTCACTTTTCTAGTAGAGATGAAGCAGTAAGTGATGATCTCAAAAATATCAAGTTATTTATTTCAGATGCAACTTTATCAATAGAAACATATAAGTGTAATGCATGGTTCATAGATTTAGGTGCTTCTATTCATATGGCACGTCATAAATATTGGTGTGTGAATTATCATGAGAAAACTAATGGTGCTAAAATCTATCTAGGTGTTGATAGATGTGATGAAATAAAAGGTCATGGTGGTGTATGTGTGACTTTACCAAGTGGTCATGTGAAACAAATCAAGAATGTAATGTATGTGTCAAAAATTAAGAAAAAATGAATCTCAATTTCAACAATTACATATCAAGTCTTAAAAGTTGAATTTGTGAAGTTGGGTTGTCTTGTGAAGGACATACAAGATCACTACAAATTTATTTACAAAGGGATCAGAGTGGGTGGTCTCTACAAACTTGATGTTATTGTGAAGGGTCATCAAACATTATCATCAACAACTATATCTACAGAAGAACTATGGCACTTAAGGTATGGTCATCTAAATTTTAATGATCTGGAGATGGTGGAGGGTCTTCCCGTTTTTAAGAATGAACTTGTTGAATGCGATGGTTGTGCACTAGGAAAACAACATAGGAATGAGTTTCCTCTAAGTTTAGATAAAAGGAAAAGATAAATTATTTACTTGGTACATATTGATGTGTGTTGTCCCATGCAAAACTAAGTAACTTGGGGGAGCTTCTTATTTTCTTATCTTTATTGATGATAGAACAAGATTTACATGGTTTATTTTATCAGAAAGAAAAGTGATGTGTTTAAATACTTCAAAGAATTTAAGAACATGGTTGAAAAGAAGACATGTAAACACATCAAGATTCTTAGATCAAATCAAGGAGGAGAATACACATTAGACGATTTCATCAAATACTACAAAAACAATGGGATTTATAAACAATATGCAGTTGCACATACTCCTTAGTAGAATGGAGTAGTTGAAAGGAAAAATAGAACCTTGGTTGAATGAGCTTCATGCATGATTAAAGGTAATAATCTTCCTAATAATCTGTGGGCTGAAGCTATAAGTACTATTTCCTATCTCAAAAATAGAAGTCCAACCAAATATTTAGAGAATAAAACTCTTTATGAAGCACTATATGGTTATAAACTAGTTGTTAGTCATTTGAAATTTTTTGGGAGTAAAGCATTTTCACACATTCCAAAGGAAGATAGAAGAAAACTTGATGCAAAGTCAGTCAGACCATAAAGATTACAAAATGCATGATCCCATCACTCATAAAATGTTTGCAAGTAGAGATTTTATATTTCATGAATATGCAGATCTAAGACTCAAAAAGAAACTAATGTATGAAAAGTTCCTGAAGAAGGCATTGTAAGTGAAAAAAGAAAAAGAAAATGAAGATCAACTGGTTTATGTTCAAGATCAAGCTACAAACAACCAAAGTACACCAAGAAAGGTTGGAGAAACTTAGCAAAGTAGTGAGACACTATGAAGATCAACAAGGAAAATTCAAACACCTATCATGTATAAAGATTATGCTTTGATAATTCAAATTGTGAGTGTGGAAGAACCTTTGAATTTTTAACAAGAAAAATATCATAAAAAATGGATGAGTGCAATATAAGAAGAATATGATTCCATTATGAAAAATGATACTTGGAAAATCACTGAGCTTCTTGAAGATAAAGTTTCGATCGATTCAAAATGGTTATTTAAGGAAAAAATAAATTATGATGGTAGCATAAATAAATTGAAAGCCAAACTAGTTGCAAAAGGATACTCACAAAAGGAAGACATATATTACGATGAAACCTTTGCACTAGTAGCTAAAATGGATACTATTAGTCTTAATTGCACTTGCTACAAAGCACAATTGACACTTAAATTAGATGGATGTTAAATAAACATTTTAAAATGGTGAATTAAAGGAAGAAGTGTATCTAGTTCAACCAAATGGTTTTGTAAAACAAGGTCAAGAACACCTTGTATGTAGATTAAAGAAATCATTATATGGTTTCAAACACTCTCTGAGGTCATGGTATGTGAAAATTGATAAGTTCTTTTGTCAACAAGGATTCATTAAAAGTAAGAGTGACCCAACTCTTTAGATCAAGACAGATGAAGTTGGGCATGTTGCTTTGATTTCATTATATGTTGATGATTTGGTCATAATGGGGAATGCTACAAAGTTGGTTGATGAACTCAAATTACAACTATCACAAACATTTGAAATGAAGGATTTTGGCAAGAGGCATTACTGCTTAGGAATTGAAGTATGAAGGGAATATGATAAGACTTTTATTACTCAAAGTAGGTATGCTAAAGAACGTGTTAAAAGGTTCAAAATCCATAAGTGCAAATCAATGTCTACTCCATTAGAACAAAATTGTAAGCTTTCACTAAATGATGATACAAAAGAAGTGAATAGCACCTTGTATAGACAACATGTGGGAAGTTTAAATTACTTAAACAAACAAAACAAATATTGAATATGTATTCATCCTACTTAGCCAATTCATGGTGAAACCACATGAGAGCCATTGGAAAGACACCAAGAGGGTCATTCTATACATAAATGGAACCATTGATTTTGGTATTGAATACATTAATGCTTTGAATGTTGGTTCACAAGTTATTCAAATTTTGATTGGGTATGAGATCCAGATGAGAGAAAGTCCACCACTGGATATGCATTCAATATAAGATCCAGAATTAGCCCCCGAGGAGCAGCTCAATTGGCAAGTATCGTGATATGAAATGTTATGTTCGATGAGGTTCTGAGTTCAAATCCCCCAACTTACCTGTGCCTGCAGAAGAATTGTGTGAAGAATTGTCCTCCACTTTAGTTGAGTACATCCAGTTTACCATACGAGATCACAACACATTTAAAGCCCTTGATTTCTGAGCTAGATCAACAGTTGAAGTATGTCTTAACATTATATAAATACATGTGATTTCCAATGCCATAGACAAATAATTGTGTGTGTTTATTTCTTTATGTAAGATCTCTGATCTCTGTTTGGCCATTGATCTCAATTCATACCTATCCAACCGAAAGATATCTTCATGTATAAGTTTCGCAGGTTAATAACCACAAATCATTTCAGAAAATACTGGATATGCTCTTCGCTTTGAACGAGGCAGAAAAGGGTAGTCTAGATCTTCTCTGAAAAATCTGATTTCATTCGGTTGAATAAGAAATCTGGGCATGCTTATTTGAGGTAAATTGTGGACTCTAAGAGATCTGAAAACTGCTAAAACAATGAAGGAATAAGAGCTCTGGACATGTTTGTTTGAGGTAAATTGTGGTCTCTAAGAAAACCTAAAACAATGAAGGAATGCGAGCTCTGTGAATTGTGTGGGAGAATGCATTGCGAATCAAACAAAGCGAGTAACTGTTGGGACTGCAATGCCAAATTTCACAGTAGAAATTTTCTCGTGGCGCGGCATTGCCAATTGCTATTGTGCCAGATTTGCCATTGTCTCTGGTGTGAAGGTCGACCCGACCGTCTCCATCTGCGAGAGATACGTATGTGGAAACCGCCTGGTTTTCGTCATTACTTTTCCCATGGTCATTGTCATCTTAAACATATGGATGACAAGTTGCTATCAAGAAGGAAACTCTGAACCTACAGATGACAGGTGGACATGAAGATACAGATGTCATCTTAAACATATGGATGACAAGTTGCTATCAAGAAGGAAACTCTGAACCTACAGATGACAGGTGGACATGAACATACAGATGGCAAGGGGACATCAAGACGAAAACGCCGAACACGCGAATGACATGTGGACATCTACAACGAAAGGGCGGGTGGTTTAGACGCACAATCAACTTTGTGGATCTATTAAATTTATACAATTAATTTTTTTAATAATTTTGAAATTAGTACAAACTTCTTACCCAATTGTGTATATTCATTCTACCAAATATCTAATTTTTTTTATAAATTATTTTTATTTTTTGAAAATTAAAAAACAGATTTATTGAAACTTATAACTCCCATTTAAAAAAACAAATTTAATAAAAAAATATAAATCAAATAATTAATTTATTTGATCATAAATAATTGAATAATAAGTTTGTGCACCACTTTAAAATAAAATAAAAAACTTTTTCCAGGTAATCCAAAATAGTAACACAAACTATTGTCATTATCAAATCAAAAGTGTAATGGAAAATATTATCATAACCATCGTCATTATTAAAAATCAATTAAAAACACCATTATACTTCTTGTTATTATAAAAAATGTATTCAAAATACCATCATCTCTACCTCAATGAACGTTGAGGTCGATTGAATGAAAAACTTATCAAAATAGTTTAAGCAACTTAAATAAACAAGTGTTGCATGGCAGCACAGTCCCTGTTGGGTTGGGGATGGAATTCAAATGCTTGGACATTTGCAAAATTGATTAGTACATAGATTGACTCATTGGAAATTAGCTAGGGTTAAAAGGAATTGATGGATCTAACATGCAAGAAAAAGAATCACCCATGGTATACAAGACTCCATCTACTTGCAACATATATATTGAGACGTCTACATAAATTACACCAGTCATAGGAGTAGTAGTTAGCAAAGGCAGTGATAGGTCAAGATTGGCAGTGACTAGGCACACACATCACCACAACACGGAAAAGAATGGCAGTGATGAGGCACAACATCTAGTGCTTTGTGACACAAAACTAATATAAAACTTCCTTCCTAAAGAATCATAAGGACATGCATAATTTCCTACATAAAGAATCATGGGGGATGAGGTATGCTTCCTTGATTAGATAGATTTTTAGTATTTACCAAGTCACAAAGGCAAATCTTGGGACTGGTTTGGGCTGCCAGGGTCTGAAATTTCAAATTCATTGTGACGAACACTGCTTCATTTCATCAGCAAACAGAGAAGGTTGCCATACATATCAATCACCACAGTTTTACAATGTACAAAAGCTGAGGCATAGAGCTAATATAGAGTTGCTCATGAAAAGTTGCTCGACTCAACTATACCCCAGCTAATATAGAACTAATTGCGCAGCTCATGAAAAGTTGCTAGACAACACCATTTCCAAGAAAAAAAATGCTTCTCTTGGAGTTCTTGTTAGTAAATGCAGCCAGTTCCTACCACCAGACCTAATTGCCAAACACCATGAAATCCACTTCTGAAACAACATACATAGGTACAAGCTCTTCATGGTATAGGGCTTGGGTTAACAAACCTTGCTGCCATACAAAACCTGCGAAAATTTCTTGAGTTCCTAATGCATATTGACACCCACATCCTATTGTCGTTGAGGGACTTGACCGATAATAGCTTGAGCTCTAGCCAAGGTTTGACACCAATATAGAGAAAATGAATGAACAAATTTCCACAATGGGCATCTAGAAAGTCCAGTTAATTCTTCCAAGCTATATACATATGTATTTCCTATTTTGACAAGAATGCTTCCATCCATCCTATATACATCTTGGCGAGTGGATGATCATGGGAAAATAGATCTCATAGGCTCTAAACTTATGATATGATCTTTGAAATTGTGGTTGAAGAGAAGATATAAAGATAGATCCACATGAATATAGTCTTTTAAATGATGTGATTGGCCAGCCAACAATTGATTTCTTAAGTGTATTGGGCATATATTATTCATAGAAGACAATAAAGCGCCCAAAAAGTGTTGAATAGGTCGTTGGGGCCAACAATTTATTTCTTAAGTGTATTGGGCATATATTATTCACAAAAAACAATAAAGCGCTCAAATAGTGTTGAATAGGTTGTTGGGCTTCTTGTTGCACAGATTCAGTTAAAGACACACTCGGTATATGTCTGTATACTCCAATATTACACAGAATTTGTGTACCAAGACAGACTCTAGGTGTCGATGGTGTGAAAACAACAATGAAATGTTGAAGTGTCTAAATCACAGATTATTCCAACATAGTCAAGATACATTGAGCGCCAACAAATAATATCAATCGTGCTAAAATGAAGATCAAAAGCAAAGCATAACATGGTTGTAAAATATTGTAGAACAACATTCGAGGATACATGTTTATCGGAAAATTAATAACATTTATCAAGAGCATAAAATTGTGAGAACAGAGATGTATCATTCCTCAATGTCTTCACCATTTAGAGCCTTAGAATTGTGTGTTCTGAATTTATAAAGAAGTTGTAAACTCTGCTCTAAAACTAGAGCTATAAAACCCTTAAAACAATTCTAACATTTAACCCATTTGTGTGGATGTGATACACCTACCAACATATCCCTATCATACTTCAAGGAATCCAAGGGCTCTCCATACAAAACACAGTTTGAACACCCATATTGCAACCTTATGTATTGTATAACATGTCCATTTTGTTAGCAGGATCTTCATTTACACCAATGGTTTCATGAACAGGCTTGCATCCAAGTACAATGCTCAAATAGCACTCAATATATGTCTGCATACTACAATAAATTCTCAAGTGTCTAAATCACACATTATTTCAACTCCGTGCAGAAGAAGGGAAATGTAACCAACATACTCAAGATGCAGTGCCTTTAGAAGGTGAATATGCTCCAACAAATAATATCAATGATGCTCAAATGAAGATCAAAAGAAAAGCAAAGCATGGTTGTAAAGTATTGCAGAACAATATTCGTAGATAGATATTTATGGGCAAATTGATTATATTATCAAGAGCATAAAATTTCCAGAACAAAGGAGTATCATTCCTCAATGTCTTCACCTTTTAGAGGCTTGGAATTGTGTGTTATGAATTTATAAAGAAGTTGTAAACTCTACTCTGAAACTAGAGCTATAAAACCCTTAAAACAATTCTAACATTTAAGCCTTTTGTGTGGATATGATATACCTAACACAATTTAAGGTATCCAAGGGATCTCCATACGAAACACAATTTCAACGCCCATATTGCAAACCTTACCTATTGTATAACATGTCCATTTTATCAGCAAGATCTAAGTAAGCTATTTATGTCATGTCTTGATCTGAAAGATCAAGTTGCTCAATTATTCCATTTGCAACAGGAAGACATGTGTCATTTTCTTGAATTCTTTAGAACCAATTTTCATTGTTTCATAACCAAGGGACATGAAACAACATTGACATCATTAACATTGACATCATTACATATTGATGACATCTTATCATTTCCATTGGTGCGTCCCTCTTGCAAAACAGTAAATTCTTCTTTATTGTCTCTTGGTCTGGTGCAGGCAATCTTTGGGGTGTTGCAACCAAACATTTTTTGATGAATGCAATCTTTGGGGTGTTGCAACCAAACATTGTTTCTAGATCTTTTATTTTATTTTGGGCAGCGAGATGTATACCCTGAAGAAGACATCCAAATAATCATGTTATTCTTCAGCAAGAAGGCAACCAAATAATAATGTTAGTCTTGAGCATATCCACAAAGGAACTGTTGAGTAAAAATTAATCAAGCATTTACATAAATTATAAGGGAACTAAAAATGAAAATAATTTAACAATGAGATGACAGGAAGATAACTTACAGATGTTCATTATTCGTGCTAGCTTGTGACCCAAATTGAAACCTGTGATGTAGAGGCAAATGTGCATAACATCTTATAGCTTTTCAAAATTCTGATGAAAGTCTAGCATTTACCTCTACAAAAATACCAATTTAAGTAGTATCAACTTTGCATTGTGGTGTACTTTAGCGTTTGCTTAAGTACATAGCAAAATTCTGTTGGAAGTATTTCAAGTTTAATTCCTCCTGGTTAATTCCTAAGACTTTCCATCATGAAAAAATCATGGATCACCACAAAAAAATATTATTAAATGAGATTCCAAAATGAGCATTTACCAATGCTTGTTGATGAGGTAAACCAGGACTCTAGCGTTTGCTTAAGTACATAGCGATGCGCTCTACAAATAGCCAGGAGGAATTAAACTTGAAAGGGGAACCCAATGGTCTATTTCTGTAGAGATCTACATAAAAATGAGCATTTACCAGTGCTTGCTTCTCTCTTCAACTTTATTTCAAAGAATTGAGATCCAAATGCACCGAGAATTCTCACAATATGTAGAATATATTAGTGTGTTTAATGTTTATTTTAATATGGGAACATAGGCCATACTGCAGGATGATATGGGTTAATTAAAGGAAAATATGTATTCAAAGTTAGCAACTTAAAAGTTAGTTTGACAACAATTTATAAATTAATGATATATTTTTTAATATCTAAATTATATTTTATTAATTTCAAAATTGGTTTAAGGGTTTTTTTTTATTTCTAAATTATATTTTATAAATTTCAAAGTAGGTAATAAATCAAATAATTTCATAAAACTAAAATTGTTGAGATTGTTATAAAAATTGTTGATGAAAACAATATATTAAAAGTGGGTATTTGTAGTGTCTAAACCTGAATTCGATTTTAATCTTTGAGCCTTGAGGCGCTGCGATGAGATTACATAAGAACTTAGAAAGAATTTTTAAACCTATGTTGCAGCCTAGAACAACATTATCTAGTATCCATGAAACATCAAAATACTTATGAATCTTATGAAGAACACGAAACTTACATCGTATGCACATGAAGCTTTTCAACATAACAACAATTTATATATATTTAAACTTATCATCAGAACAACAATTTGTATACACAGAATAAAATAACACAACAATTGCAGTGACAAAGTGATTTCCTCTTTGATATAGCCTTGATTCCTCACTCCAAGCTTCTATCCAAGAAATTGCAGGTAGATGTAACTGTATGTGTTTTGGAATGTGGTGGGCTCAATTGCAAGTCTGAGCATACAAATGGCTTCAAATATATTAGCAAAGTTTGACAACACCAATAGAAATGGTAAACAACAAACCTGTGTGATCTTTTCTATCAAAACATATAGCTAAAACATAACTCAAAAAGGAAATTAATCTAGAATGAAATCGAATATGCATTGCTCGAGTATTCAAAAGATGCAAGGAAAGGTAATTGATAAGATTGTTGGGCCTAAGAAAATGTGCAAGATTCGACTATTTACAAAAGTGAGCAGGATGCTGGAATGGGTTATGGACATGAAAATTATGTGTTAAAACTAAAGTCATACAATTTCAACAAGAGCATTGATTGGAGAGTATATTGGTTGTGTTCAAATTCTATCAAAATGAATATTTATAGCAGCAAGCTGACAAAATCGACACAAGTTCACAAACTCAATCATGGAAGAGACAACTGGACTCTAGAGTATAAGCTCAAAGTCTAACATAGCAAATCTGCAAATGATTTTATCCAAAGGAAAAGACAAACACAAAATTTCATAAACCTATTATTTAGTTTCCTGGGTATGAGGGATTCAATATTTACTGCCAAAACTTGACTATGTATGATTAACTGGGAATCTAAGGTCAAGTGTGGTTATTTTCAATGCCAATGTCAACTTTGGAGCTTAATCAATTATAATAACGAAAGAATTGCATCAATCCAACGACAAAATGTTGTAATGTATCAGTCTTTTGAAAACATAACTGCCCTGAACCAGTGTGATATTTTCTATTGAAATGAGTACACACAATTCAAAAAGGAAAGCATCTAGAATGAAATTGAATATGCACTACTCAAGTATTGAAAAGTAGCCAAGGAAAGGTATGTTGGGTATGTGTTATATTCTTTGCACTAGTAGTAGTGTCTGAGTGTATGCACCGGGCGCACAGGGGGGTGGAGGGGCAACGCCCCCGAAAAAAAAAAAATCTGCATGGGGACCGCATTTTTTCTACCTCGGGACCGCATTTTTTCTTCCTTAGGACCGCATTATATTTAGGTGGTTTTTCGGAACATGGTTTCTTTGCCGATGGTTTTCTATTTCCGATTAAGGAATTAGAGTTTTGGACTAATCCAGGTCATTGGGTTAGGGTTTTGGATGTCGTTGGATCCTATATGTATTTTGTATTGTAAACATTGTAACATGATGAATAATATAGAATATGTTGGTTTTCCCGGTTTGGATTTTCAGGGGAAAAATCTCTTTGTAATGTTTGTATTTGCCATTGTATCTTTTCTGTTCCTTTATTGAATATCTGTTTGCAGTAGATATTGTACAAGGTTAGAATTTACAAGGTAATCGATAAGACTTTTGGGCCTAAGAAAATGTGCAATATTCGACTATTCACAAAGGTGAGCAGGTTGTTGAAATGGGTTATGGGCATGAAAATTATGCGTTAAAATTAAAGACATACAATTTCAACAATAAAAATGGTTGCAGAGTATTTTGGTTGTGCTCAAAATCTACCAAAATGAAGATTTATAGTAGCAGGCTAACAAAGTGAACACAAGATCACAAACTCAATTATGGAAGAGACGACTAGACTTCAAAATATAAGCTCAGATTCTAACGTGGAAAATCTTCTAAGGGTTTTATCAAAAGGCAAAGAAAAACACAAAATTTCATAAACCTATTACTAGTTCTCTAGGTATGGCAAGGAATTCAATATTCACTGCCAAAACTTGGCTATGTATGATTAACTGGGAATCTAAGTTCAAGTGTAGCAATTTTCAATGCCAATGGAAACTTGGAGTTTAATCAATTAAAATATTGAGAGAATTGCAGCAGTCCAACCATAAACTATTTTACTGTATCAGTCATTTGAAACCATAACTGCACTGAACCAGTCAACTTGCAGACTTACTACCTCATACATGTTGACACCCACTCACTCACAATCAAAACTACCAAAGGTGTTGGTTTGAAACAGTAATGCAAAATTACTAATTCATGCAACAAGACAGGTATATCAAAGACTTCAAATCAAGGAGAGGATAAGTAGTTGAGATAAAATAGTGTGAATACAGGGAATGATGAAAAAGGAGAGAGGGATGGGAAACAATTCAACAAATACTATAAATCTTTGCTCATGGATAATATTTGATGGAGGTTGGAATCATTTTGCATCTAGTGTTGATTTGAGGTGAGGGTCAGAAGCGAAAGGACCCACAGAATGTACACGAGTTGCCATTATAATAAACCATGTTGGAACCAAAGAGCTGGTGGAGAACAACTTTTCATAACAACTTCATAGTATGTTATGCTTATCCTGAATAAGAAAAATGATAATCATGATGTAACCACCAGAGCTAGCCATCACAAGGGTATTTATCACTGTAGGAAAAAAACCATATAGTTCATATGAATACAATCTCTTTTCCTAAACCTTAGATATTTTTCCCTTGCTTGTGTCTATATAGATCTGTAGTTGTTTTCTTTGTAAACACTACATAAACTTGAGAACAACAATCCTATATTTTGACTATATCATATCTCAAGATGTAAACTTCAACTCTTCTAATTATCGTTTCATTTATTTAGTCTTCTGTCACTTGTTTATTCATTCTCCATTTTTTGTATTCTAATTTTCAAGCATTAATTTTTTGCATCTCAGTCCTGGATGAAAAACTATATAATTGTTGCTAACATTTTCTCCAACTACAACTCCTTACAATTTCTCTTTCCTTTTGTATATTCCACTCCTGCCCTCAATACCCACAAACTAGATGCATGCACACAAATTTATCATCCACAAACCCGAAATACATAAAAACTCTGTGCAACACTTAGCTTCAACTATCCATATGTGCAGTATTCCATATACACAAACTTGATAGGTGCACAAAAATTAAACATCCAAAAACTTAAAAGAAATGAAACTCTATTTAATACTTAGCTTCATATATGATTTTGCATAATTTTTTTAGTTCAACCACCATTATGACCATCATATCATGAAAGGTCTCTTACAAGTGTAATTTTTTCATAATTATCATTAATTGGGATCCTAATTTAAAATTAATCTTACCAAACTACTTGTTTCATGATTCTAATAAAAGTACTTGAAGCTAAGTAGTCTACACAAATTGAATAAAGATGTAGTTTGTACTTAAAACCCCATTCAAGATTAAACTTTGTCAACTATACAAATTATTGTCATACGTTCAACTTTAATGCACACTTAGAGTTCATATTTTGAACTTAGTGCCCACCTAGAGTCTACTTTTGAGGTTGTTGTCCACCTAAAGTCTACTTTCGAGGTTGCATTTAGTTCTATTGCTTGCAGGTCATTCAAGCCAGGCATAATGTTTCAATGACACTCAAATCACTCTATATTCTTCTAGCAACACAAATTTCAAGTGAACTTGGAACTTAGGTCTCTTGATGAAATAAATCCTGGAGTGTGCCTCTTCAATGTGCAACCTCTAAGTATACTTAGTCGTTGCAAAAAATCATTTTGACTCTAACTACCTTGTGGTTTTAGAACATACTTAAACTTTTACATGTTCTCATGGATGATGTATTTTCCCTCATGTTCACATGGATTTCAAATTTGATTACAAATTAATCAATTATTGAAACTTGTGTTTACTTGCTCCTAGTGTGTTTCTTGAACACACACTAGTTGGATTTCTCCTTTTTAGTAGGGACAATGCCACACAACACCATATCTCAGTAATTTTAAGCTCAATTTACTTATGATCGGAGATACTTGATGTGAAAAGAATCAGTTGTAATATTCGATGAGGTACTGAGTTATTTTCGAGTTATTTCCCCCCCTTTAGGGTTTAGGTGGAAACTTCACATATAACAAAATAATCCAATTGCAAAGAGGTTGTAGCAGCATTTTGCTGCTCAAACAAATCTCTGTATGTACTTATGTTAAGCATAATATCACAACTGCTATGAAAACTAGGGACAAATGGAGGGCAAGTTGCATCTTTGCAACGAAGGAAGAGCTTGACAGAATGAGGAAATATCAACTAGCTTAGTACCCAACTTGTATTACTTCACATATTTTCGAATGATGTAAGGTTTTCCAGCTTAATAAAAGATAATTGAAAAGAAAATTTCATAAATGTGATTGTTGCACCAGCAAGAGATCTTAATGCTCAAAGTTTAAACCCTGAGCTTTTAACAGAGCAAGAAAGGAAATGCAATGAGGGAATTAAAGGGTAAACTCGGATATCAGAAGACTGAAAGGAGGGATTTGAAACCTCTATAAAATACTAGCAAGCATGATCAACGAATTAACAACATCAGTAAAAACCCAACACTCTATTTTTTCTCATACAAATTCAACAATCGAAGAGTTAAATGAGTTTACCTTCAGCGCAATGCAATACCCCAAGACGTTGTTCTCCAAATCCCAAACTTACTTTAAATATCTGTCAGCAACACAACGATGCCACGTCCAGGACGAAATTAGCTACCGATGTTCTAGTGTTAGAAAGAAGCAAGGATCTAAGTTGTCATGTCTTGAAATGGGAATTTCACATAGAGGAGCCCACACAATGGGGTAGAATGAGAAAATGCGCATACCCCATTTCAATTGCGACGAGCATTCACTCCAACCATCCAGAAGGATTTTTGACTTGCCATGGTTTTACTCTGGTTTGGTTGATAAAAGGATCTGGGGATTGGAACATTCGATACCTTTTCTCTGAACCACATTCTTGAGGATATTGATGATTGTCAAACACAACTTTCTATCAACCTCTGAATCTGTGCAACAATTTAGGAAATATCCATCCACACATGAACTAAACCAATATCAAAACCTCCTATGTTCTTCAACTTCAACAAACTAGAGCAGAAGAACTTTAGAAAAATCTATCAGAATCTCCACTTCCTCCAGCAAAAATTCAAACGACCCACTTCAGTACTAAGAATCCTTGGGGACTGAAGCCCCTTGTCTCATCTTCTGGCCAACCTTACTCTTTACCTATTGCAAATTGCAAATCAAACATCATTCCAAATCATTGAGCAAGAACTATGAAAGATAAATAATAAAAGAAAATGAAACTCTAGGATCAATGAGATAATAAAAGAATGCAAATTCCAGTTTTGTAAGTTTTTATTAGTAAAAATTATTTGAATATATTATAATTAAAAAGCAAAAAAAAAAAATCATAATTGTGAGGCTTGGGTCCCACTTTCAGCCAATGCATGAAGGTGAGAGATATCGCCCAAAGATGAGACCAAGCCATATGGATAACTTGCATGAAACACATTTCAAACATGCAAGTGCTAAGCCAAATGGTAATCACATGGAAAATATGACAAGACAGATAAACATCCATGCAATTGCTTCAACGATAGAGTGGACATATCCTCCAAGTGGCAGAGACCTTAGTAAGGAGGAGAGGGGCATAACAACTACAGGGAGTCCGATTCGATTCTCAACCTATTTTCATCCAGCTATTTTGCAAGCCAAATCATCAACATAACCTCTAGCAAGTCTCAAGTGCAAGTATGAAAATCACTCAAGTGATTGATCCAGTTACTCTCAACATAATTTATTAGACTTTGGAAATGCAAACAAAAGCTCTGAGAGCCAGGAACTTACTTTCATCATTTGGAAGTGCGTGGGGAAGCAAGAATGGGTTGTTTCATGCCATCAATGACATGCCATTCCGCCCGGTTCTCTGGCTGTTGTACCTATTGTACGTACCTTGCACCTAACCCCGTTGTCCCTGGGTCCTACAACTTGGTCCCTAGCTTAGGTGCATTCCTTCTTATAGTGGAACTATTAACTTATTGAAGGCTTGACTCTCTGCTCTGTATCTACCACCTAAAAAATGGATGGTTGCAGACCTATTGCTTGCTCGAATGGGCCAGTTCAGGTTATGGGACAAGTACCCTTTAAGGGCTCACTAGGTAGGCATGCATGGCTGGTTTTCCGATGAAAGAATCGTTAAGGTTGTCAGAAGTCACGGTGAAAGGCATGAGCATCTCCAAAAACGATCAACTTCACTTAGTCCATTCACTTTTTATGGCCTCATAGCCTCTTCTATTTTACGATAGCCACTAGTCGATCTAGGAGTGTTGATCCCAAGAGTTGATGCAGTCGATCCAGGAAGGTAGAAATTCCAGTCAGAGATGGGCGGGCTGCGATACTTGGGATGGGATATCAATTATAGAAAAAAACATAATTCTACATTCTTTGCAAATAAAATTGCTACTTTGAGAGGCACACAAATTCCTCATTTGACCTACTAAATGAATTTTCTTCTTTATGAAACATGCCCTCTCACGGTGTTTCTATAGGATTTACAGGTGTTGCTTATAGCCAAGAGTCAATGATAGTACTCTATGTTGGTACTCGATCCCAATAGTTTGATGTTGTCAAAGACAACTTGCTGCTTACTGGCTGGGATATGAACCAAGGGCATGTTCGAGCTTGCTTCCTAACTGGCCTAGCTGGGTGGAGAGCTAGCCATACAAATAAGGTAGCTCAAGCTATCCATACAAATTAGTTCTGGAAGAGAGCCTAAGCGTGACAAGGAACCTGGGAGTAACCTTGAGTTGTAATGGTAGATTTGTTTAATGTCTGTGATCCGGATTATTTTCAGCACGAAATGAGAGCGGAGATATAACACAGAAATATTCAGAGATATTGCAAGAGAGACAACAATATAATAGAGATATAGCGGAAATATAACAAGAGTAAAATATATACAGTAATACACGATTTCTATTAATGAAAGAAATGTACAGAGACTGTAAAAATACAGAGTGAAAGACTCGCTAGAATGGTGGCAGCTTATCTCTGAGAAGAGATGTGATGGCTACTCGCATTCGCAAGAAGATGGTTACAATGAGGCTCGG
>JASDQU010735483.1:96004-113119 GCA_032191745.1 Picea mariana
GTCCTAGACATCCAAAAACCTAACCCTAGGAGATGAAGCGCCAAAAGTCATGTGGGCCCCGTTTGGGTAAGTTGGTGCATCAACTTCCCGGGGTCGTAACTTTTGCATACGATCTCCGTTTTAGGCGTGTGATAGCTCGTTGGAAAGGTATCGTCGAGGAGATTCATTTGGGGGCTCAATTATGCCTTCGGCTATCATTGAGAAACTCGATCTCAAAAAAAACTTCATTTAGGCCCTCAAAATGGCCCCGGAAGTGAAAACCTGCTAAAAATAATAAATTGCCAAAATGGCCAGAAAACTGTTTTGAGCCATTTGGAAAAGGTGGGTGGCCCCCGATATCCACCTGGATCAGTCTGGAATCATGATTAACAATCCATACCTTCCAATTGCCTCTAGTGAATATTATATAGAAGCAAGTGGAGGAATTGTCATGGTTTTTGCCTTCATGGTATGCCTTTAAATAACCGGTCCCATTCTGTTTAGTTTTTCTTTCAATTTATATATTTTAATTGCTCTTTTTTGTTGAGTCAAACATTTCATTGCTCGCTTCAAGGAGGGGTTTCCAAGTTTTATGGAGGTTGATTGCCTACAAGTGTATATAGTTGTTGGTGGCCATATTCAAGAGAAAAGAAGAGAGCAACGATGATGATCAGTTTGGCAACGAGCTCCTTTATTTTGAATGGGAATTCTTCCATTTCTATTTGATTAACTGGAGGTAGGGTGATCAATTCAACAACGAACTTCTTTATATTGAAGGGAAAGCCATCCATTTCTATTTAATTAATGGAAGAAATTCACTTTAATCAAATTATTTTATATATGGTTTACGGTTGGTCAACATTATCTAAAGGTTGTTTTTCTTGGTTGATCAGTCCAACAAAGGTATTAGTCACATAAATTGGTGGAACCCTTGTTATGAGTTAAATACTCTGGCACATGGAGTGAAAGAACTATTTTTGGATAAAGATGAATTCGTTCATTTATGTTCGAGCAAGGTGCATAATAGCTAAGTAGGCTTACCGCTCTTCGATAAAATGAATTTTGGGTCTGTTATGTTTTTACTTCTTTTAATAATGAATGTTATAAGAGTATGGAAGCTTGAGAGAGGGAGCAACATGATTCAATCAAATGAATTTTGGGTCTCTTCTGTTTTTACTACTTTTAATAATGAACGTAAGGTTGAGAGAGGGAGCAGCATGCTTCCGCGACCTTGCAAGGAAGGGTGGTGGTGGTTGTTGGATGGATGGAAGGCAACAACTAAAGGATAAAGACCGGAGGGGCAGCTAAAGAGCTACAAACATTGATCTCGACTAGATGGAATTTGACTTGTATTTGGAGCTTGGCATTGAACGGTTCATTTTCTTTGCGTGGATATGTTTATAGATCCAAGAGTTATACGGTAAAGTTGTATGAGCAGATCCAACAATTCAGTACAAAATACTTTCTTGGTATATTGAAGTAAGACACGGTATATATGATAGCATCTTAATCTTTTTTTTTTTTCATTATTCTCATTTTTTTTACCATTTTATAAATTATAAGGTTGCATACCTGCAATTGCACTTTTGTTACAGTTCTATATTTTCTAACAACGAACCTTCATGTTAAATTGATTGGTCTAGTTAGGACAAACTCATTTCTACTGGTCCCCAATATCCTTTTGTTTGGGGTGGTGGCTTCAAGAACCAACTTTCTATCCCATCTCCTTCAAGAACACACGTTTATATCCTTGTCAGGTTAGGTTGGAATTCATCCCTAGCAACAGAAAATAGCTTAGCTTAGGTTAGGTTAGGGGAGTTCTTAGCTTCCAGGAGATAGGAATACAATGAAGATCAAATGTAGTGAGCTAATGGTGAAGTGATGCGGTGCAAAGAAAATGCGGTGAGGTGATGCAATGAAGATCAAATGTGGTGAGCTGGTGGTGATGCAAAGAAAGTGCAGCGAGGTGAGGCGGTGCAGATAAATTGGTGTATTAATGCATTGATCCATGAATACTATCTAAATCATATCATGCCAGAATGGTAGGTGCATTAATGCATATTTAAACCAATGACAAAGAAGTAAATTTAAAGCACTGAATAGAAGTGAAATAAAGTTATAACCCAATCTCAAAACTTAGGTTATATAGATTAAGAATTAAAATTACATTTTTAGAGAGCTGCTACAAAGCAACAATGACTCTCTAAAACTTTAGGTTATAAACTTTAAGAATGAAAAAATTACATTCCCTTAATAATAAGATCTTCAATGTGTAAGCCATTAGCATTCATTATAAAAGTAATTTAAATATAATTAAAAAATAATTATTTTGTTTATACTATTTAAAACATATAATGAAAAAATAATTTTAAGTCAAAGGTTAAGTAATACACGTCAACGATGAGATTGCAAGAATCATGGAAGGGACTAATAACAACACTCAAAGTTTAATTTAAACAAAGACATTGGTCGCGATAGCCTAAAAATAATTTAATCTTTGAGATAGGAAAAATATTGAGTCACTCATATTTGGGAATGAGTAGTTCAATTAGGGTGGGCCGGGCCAGTTCTATTGTTGTATTGTCAACCAGCGTTGTTAGTTGTTTTGTTGGTATCAGCTGTACCAAATAAAGTAGGGATTTAAAATAAAAATAAAAATAGAAAATGCTCTTTACAACCCGTGTCTAAGTCGGTTGGCCACACCGTCTTTTGTATTTTGTATCGTATGTTGAATGCCTTCAAATAAATCACCACGTATTCCAATTAACTCGATGAAAAATCCCGCGACGCATTCGGATTTATACTTCGTCACGCAACTTAATTCAAATAAACAACGGAGATACTGCCACTGGCGGCTCATTATCGAGATTCAGGATTGGAATTCGATAGGGACACTGACGCTTTGAAGTTAGACCTTAAATATCTCTTCTACCTACCCCATTAGACGCCCTACGCCATGTGGCATGTTCACGGCAAACTGCAAATCCCCTAAGCTACACGTCCTTCGACTTTCATACTCGCTCAACCGTTAAAGCCAAATATAGATATGGCTTGTTGTGTCTGTCCTTCCTTGTAGTTTCCCACATTGACAAAGCGTCGAAGCTATAACCTCATATTCAATCAGGAAGGTATGGTTTTTATTAGTAAAAATTATTTGAATATATTATAATTAAAAAGCAAAAAAAACAAAATCATAATTGTGAGGAATGGGTCCCACTTTCAGCCAATACATGAAGGTGAGAGATATCGCCCAAAGATGAGACCAAGCCATATGGATAACTTGCATGACACACATTTCAAACATGCAAGTGCTAAGCCAAATGGTAGTCACATGGAAACCATGCCAAGACAGATGGACATCCATGCAATTGCTTCAGCGATAGAGTGGACATATCCTCCAAGTGGCAGAGACCTTAGTAAGGAGGAGAGGGGCATAACAACTACAGAGAATCCGATTCGATTCTCAGCCTATTTTCATCCAGCTATTTTGCAAGCCAAATCATCAACATAACCTCTAGCAAGTCTCAAGTCCAAGTATGAAAATCACTCAAGTGATTGATCCAGTTACTCTCAACATAATTTATTAGACTTTGGAAACGCAGACAGAAGGTCTGAGAGCTAGGAACTTACTTTCATCATTTGGAAGTGTGTGGGGAAGCAAGAATGGGTTGTTTCATGCCATCAATGACACGCCATTCCGCCCGGTTCTCTGGCTGTTGTACCTATTGTACGTACCTTGCACCTAACCCCGTTGTCCCGGGTTCCTACAACTTGGTCCCAAGCTTAGGTGCATTCCTTCTTGTAGTGGAACTATTAACTTATTGAAGGCTCGACTCTCTGCTCTGTATCTACCACCTAAAAAATGGATGGTTGCAGGCCTATTTCTTGCTCGAATGGGCCAGTTCAGGTTATGGGACAGGTACCCTTTAAGGGCTCACTAGGTAGACATGCATGGCTGGTTTTCCGATGAAAGAATCGTTAAGGTTGTCGGAAGTCATGGTGAAAGGCATGAGCATCTCCAAAAACGATCAACTTCACTTAGTCCATTCACTTTTTATGGCCTCATAGCCTCTTCTATTTTACGATAGCCACTAGTCGATCTAGGAGTGTTGATCCCAAGAGTTGATGCAGTCGATCCAGGAAGGTAGAAATTCCAGTCAGAGATGGGCGGGCTGCGATACTTGGGATGGGATACTTGGTCAGATATCARTTATAGAAAAMAACMTAATTCTACATKCTTTKCAAATAAAATTGCTACTTTGAGAGGCACACAAATTCCTCATTTGACCTACTAAATGAATTTTCTTCTTTATGAAACATGCCCTCTCACGRYRTTTCTATAGGATTTACAGGTGTTGCTTATARCCARGAGTCAATGAYAGTACTCTATGYTGGTACTCGATCCCAATAGTTTGATGTTGTCAAAGACAACTTGCTGCTTACTGGCTGGGATATGAACCAAGGGCATGTTCGAGCTTGCTTCCYAACTGGCCTAGCTGGGTGGAGAGCTAGCCATACAAATAAGGTAGCTCAAGCTATCCATACAAATTAGTTCTGGAAGAGAGCCTAAGCRTGACAAGGAACCTGGGARCAACCTTGAGTTGTAATGGTAGATTTGTTTAATGTCTGGAATCATGATTAATAAGCCATACCTTCCAATCGCCTCTAGTGAATATTCTATAGAAGCAGGTGGAGGAATTGTCATGGTTTTAAATAACTGGTCCCATTCTGTTTAGTTTTTCTTTCAATTTATATATTTTAATTGCTCTTTTTTGTTGAGTCAAACATTTCATTGCTCGCTTCAAGGAGGGGTTTCCAAGTTTTATGGAGGTTGATCGCCTACAAGTGTATATAGTTGTCGGTGGCCATATTCAAGAGAAAAGAAGAGAGCAACGATGATGATCAGTTTGGCAACGAGCTCCTTTATTTTGAATGGGAATTCCTCCATTTCTATTTGATTAACTGGAGGTATGGTGATCAATTTGGCAACGAACTTCTTTATATTGAAAGGAAAGTCATCCATTTCTATTTAATTGATGGAAGAAATTCACTTTAGTTAAAGTATTTTATATATGGTTTACGGTTGGTCAACATTATCTAAAGGTTGTTTTTCTTGGTTGGTCAACATTATCTAAAGGTTGTTTTTCTTGGTTGATCAGTCCAACAAAGGTTTTAGTCACATAAATTGGTGGAACCCTTGTTATGAGTTAAATACTCTAGCACATGGAGTGAAAGAAATGTTTTTTGATAAAGATGAATTAGTTCATTTATGTTCAAGCAAGGTGCATAATAGCTAAGTAGGCTTACCGCTCACATCCGTACTTCGATAAAATGAATTTTGGGTCTATTATGTTTTTACTTCTTTTAATAATGAATGTTATAAGAGTATGTTTTTACTTCTTTTAATAATGAATGTTATAAGAGTATGGAAGGTTGAGAGAGGGAGCAACATGATTCAATCAAATGAATTTTGGGTCTCCTCTGTTTTTACTACTTTTAATAATGAACGTAAGGTTGAGAGAGGAAGCAACATGCTTCCGTGACCTTGCAAGGAAGGGTGGTGGTTGTTGGAAGGGTGGTGGTTGTTGGATGGAAGGCAACAACTAAAGGATAAAGACCGGAGGGGCAGCTAAAGAGCTACAAACATTGATCTCAACTAGATGGAATTTGACTTGTATTTGGAGCTTGGCATTGAATGGTTCATTTTCTTTGCTTGGATATGTTTATAGATCCAAGAGTTATATGGTAAAGTTGTATGAGTAGATCCAACAATTCAGTACAAAATACATTCTTGGTATATTGAACAAAATACATTCTTGGTATATTGAATGAAGACACGGGTATATATGATAGCATCTAAATCTTCTTCTTTTTTCATTATTCTAATTTTTTTACCATTTTATAAATGTTAAGGTTGCATACCTGCAATTGCACTTCTGTTATAGTTCCATATTTCTAACAACGAACCTTCATGTCATATTGATTGGTCTAGTTGGGACAAACTCATTTTTACTGGTCCCCAATATCCTTTCGTTTGGGGTGGCGGCTTAAGAACCAACTTTCTATCCCATCTCCTTCAAGAAAAAACGTTTTTATCCTTGTTAGGTTAGGTTGGAATTCATCCCTAGCAGCAGAAGCGGGACCCTAGCAGCATGTGTAGGGGAGTTCTTAGCTTCTGGGAGATAAGAATACAATGAAGATCAAATGTGGTGAGCTAATGGTGAAGTGATGCAGTGCAAAGAAAATGCGGCGAGGTGATGCAATGAAGATCAAATGTGGTGAGCTGATGGTGAAGTGATGCGGTGCAAAGAAAATGCGGCGAGGTGAGGCTGTGCAGATAAATGGGTGTATTAATGCATTGATCCATGAATACTATCTAGATCATATCATGCCAGAGTGGTAGGTGCATTAATGCATATTTAAACCACTGACAAATAAGTACATTTAAAGCAGTGAATAGAAGTGAAATAAAGTTATAAACCAATCTCAAAACTTAGGTTTTATAAGTTAAGAATTAAAATTACATTTTTAGAGAGCTGCTATAAAGCAACAATGACTCTCTAAGACTTTAGGTTATAGACTTTAAGAATGAAAAAATTACATTCCTTCATCAATAAGATCCTCAATATGTAAGCTATTAACATTCATTATAAAAGTAATTTAAATATAATTAAAAAATAATTATTTTGTTTATACTATAATGAAAAAATAATTTTAAATAAGATCCTCAATATATAAGCTATTAACATTCATTATAAAAATAATTTAAATATAATTAAAAAATAATTATTTTGTTTATACTATAATGAAAAAATAATTTTAAGTCAAAGGTTAAGTAATACATGTTAACGATGAGATTGCAGGGAAGGGACTAATAACCACACTCAAAGTTTAATTTAAACAAAGACATTGGTCGTGATAGCCGAAAAATAATTTAATCTTTGAGCTAGGAAAAATATTGAGTCACTCATATTTGGGAATGAATAGTTCAATTAGGGTGGGCTTGGTTGGGTTGGGTTGAGTAGGTTTGGGCTGGTTTTATTGTTACGCTAAAAAGTATACACCTATTCACAATGGACAGAGTTAATAGGGGTTTAGTGTTTAATAAGTTTTTTATGGACAAGATTAAATATGACTGGAATATTCTTAGTAGTCACACAAAATAAATGGCTGTGATTTCAATCATTAACTTCCTAATTATTATAAAGACATTTGTTTATGTGTTTACTTTTTTACATTTATCTAATCATATTTAAAAATTACTTTGATAGCTAACTGATTGCCACATAAATGATTAACAAAAATTAAAATATTAACACCAAATAAATGAAGCTCAACAGTTTATTTGTTAATCAATAATAAAATTTAATATATTCTTTTAAGAATTCGTTTCATCTTATCAGCCTTACGGTGTTCACCAGCAGCGATTTAACTGCTGTGCTAGTTACGCGGAAAGGCGTACACCTATTGGCAATGGGCACAATTAATGATCTTTTAATCTTATTTAACCTTAAACCCTAATCTAAAAGGCTATGCATTGAAGCTGCTGGCATATTCTTAGTCGTCCTCCAAAAATCAATGGGTCAGATTTATTATTCATAACTTTCTTGCATTTATGAAGGCATCCGTTAACATGTTTATTTTTTAACATTTACCTAATCACATTAAAAAATTATTGTAAGGATATGTAAATGCCACGTTTAAATGATTAAGTAGGAATAAATCGTGCAACCAAATGTTTCATATTACCATAGACAGATTACAGATTACCACATAAGTTTTATATTGGGGACACTGGTTTTCAGCCGATACCTTTCGGCGTTCTCAACCGCGAATTGGTGACTGTGCTAATTGTATTGTCAACCAGCGTTGTTAGTTGTTTGGTTGGTATCAGCGGTACCAAATAAATAAAGTAAAGATTTAAAATAAAAATAAAAAAATAAAGTAAAGATTTAAAATAAAAATAAAAATAGAAAATGCTCTTTACAACCCGTGTCTAAGTCGGTTGGCCACACCGTCTTTTGTATCGTATGTTGAATGCCTTCAAATAAATCACCACGTATTCCAACTAACTCGTTGAAAAATCCCGCGACGCATTCGCATTTATACTTCGCCACGCAACTTGATTCAAATAAACAACGGAGACACAGCCACTGGCGGCTCATTATCAAGATTCAGGATTGGAATTCGATAGGGACACTCTGACGCTTTGAAGTTAGACCTTAAATATCTCTTCTACCTACCCCATTAGACGCCCTACCCCATGTGGCATGTTCACGGCAAACTGCAAATCCCCTAAGCTACACGTCCTTCGACTTTCATACTCGCGCCACCGTTAAAGCCAAATATAGATATGGGTTGTTGTGTCTGTCTCAGTTTCCTTGTAGTTTCCCACATTGACAAAGCGTTGAAGCTATAACCTCATATTCAATCAGGAAGGTATGGTTTTTCACAGGCCATGGAGTCCCCCGACGCTATGTGCACTTTGATTTTCCTGTGTTTGATCTGGGCAAGTGAAGGGAAGTTCTTTGCACTGCCTTCCAATTGGAAAGTGGCGATCAATAACACCAGCCTCCCGAGGCACAGCACGGTGCAGGGGCCCTTCAGAGCGGTCACAGACGGAAATGCGAACGCCATTGTTAGCGAGAATAACCGAGCCGGACTTGGATTCATTGACGTCAATTCTTCTGGCAAATTCGTTCTGTCTGTTGTCTTGGGATTGAATCTCACCACGCTTCCTGCAATGGAGATTTGGACTGCAAACAGGAACAGGATGGTAGCAGAGGACGCGACGCTCAGGCTGCGGGGTAATGGCGACCTGGTACTCGAAGACTCGGACGGAACCGTGGCCTGGAATATCAGTACTGGTAAACCTAAAGGCATTTTAATGGCGAAGAACGGTAATTTGCAGATATATAATACCACGAATTCTTCGCTTGCGTCCGCTGGTTCGAATCTCGTCTGGCAGAGCTGGGATCATCCGACGCATACGCTCGTGCCCGGGCAGGTGCTGAAGAGGGGGCAGGCACTTGTTTCCAATTCATCTGCGACGAATACAAGCGCTGGATCCTATAAGCTCGTTATGGAATGGGGAGGGCTAGTGTTGTTCTACACGAGCTCAACCCAGGAGCCTTATTGGTCTCTGGGTCTGCCCGGGCTGGACTACGAGGGCATTCTCAGGCCGTGCCTTTATAATTCTTCGCCTCTCGGCTCCGAGGCCGTCTATACGGGCCAGAATTTGCAGGTTTCGTTCAATGGAACGATTGATAATTTGTCTTCTTCTGCTTGCGCTAATGGGAATCGATTGCTGCCAATGGCTCCTTTTTACAGTGACAACGAGCACAGGTTCCTGAGACTGGACAGCGATGGCAGCCTTCGCGTTTACAGGGTCGCTCCGGTGCCGGGACTGAACAATGTCACAAACTGGAGCACGGACTGGGAACTGGACCAATCTAATAAGAATTGCATACTTCCCAGAGCCTGCGGGCCTTATGGCATCTGTGCCAACGGTCAATGCAGTTGCCCCGGCTACGGAACGCGCGATCAATTCGAGCAAATCCAGAACCTGGACGTGACGCAGGGATGTTATAGCAGCCCGGGCGAGCCGTCGTGCAGCCAGCCGTCGGCGACACACCATTTCATGCGCCTCGATGGTGTGGATTACTATCCCAACGACTACCTGAAGCCTGAAGCGAACATCTCGACGGTCGAAAAATGCACTAGCCTCTGCACGTCTAATTGCTCCTGCACGGCCGCCTTCTTTCGCAGCAGTTCGACATCGTGTTACCTCGAGGACGGCCCGCTGTCGAGCCTGAAATCGGCGCCGAACCAGAACCAGACATACAAGGCCTATATAAAGGTCCTCAATAAGTTTCCTCGTAACGGGACCTCGGGGTCTAGTAATTCCCTGAGCATTGGCAGCATTGCCGGGATCACGTTGAGCTCTGCGGCCGCGGCTCTGTTCCTCTGCCTGATAACGATCATAGTCCTGAGAAGGAGCCGAACAAAGGAGTCGGTGATAGACGAAGCAGAGATCGATCCGGAGGAAATGGAGGAGGAAGCCTTCTTGAAGACGCTCCCGGGGCTTCCGCCGAGGTTCACGTATCACGAGCTCAAGGAAGCCACTGATAACTTCAGCAGAAAGCTCGGGACGGGCGGATTCGGATCTGTGTACGAAGGCGTTTTGAAGGACAAAACCGGAGTTGCCGTTAAGAAGCTGGACGGACCGAAACAGGGTTACAAGGAATTCAGAGCCGAAGTAGCGACGATCGGTAGCATAAGCCACGTGAATCTGGTGAGACTCCGGGGCTTCTGCGCCTATGCCCGCCAGAGGCTCCTGGTTTACGAGCTCATGGACAACTGTTCTCTGGATAAATGGCTATTCTCGCCTCCGGATCACGGCGGCGGCGGAAGAAGCAAAGGATGTTTAACGTGGGAACAGCGCTACAATGTGGCAGTGGGGACTGCCCGGGGCCTGGCCTACCTGCATGAGCAGTGCAGAGAACCTATTATGCACTTAGATATAAAGCCTCAGAACATCCTGCTCGACAAAAAATTTAATCCCAAGGTCTCCGACTTTGGCATGTCAAAATTCCTGAATGACGACATGACGCAGGTCGTGACGGCGGTGCGAGGGACGCCCGGGTACCTGGCGCCCGAGTGGCTTCGGCACTCCATCGCCACCAAGAAATGCGACGTCTACAGCTTCGGGATGGTGTTGCTGGAGTTGGTGTCCGGGCGGAAGAACTTCGAGCCCTCTGCAGCCGATCCTCGGCTCTGTTATTTCCCGGCTTGGGCCATGCTGAGGGCTCTGGAGGGAAAGTACATGGATTTGGTTGATAAGAGGCTCGGGGATAACAGCGTGGACACAGAGAGTGTAACGAGGATGACCAAGGTTGCCTTCTGGTGTATTCAGGATAACCCCAACCAGAGGCCATGGATGAGCGTTGCCCTGAAGATGTTGGAGGGAGATTGGGATGTTCCTGATGCGCCAATGTGGCTGTTGCAGAGAGGGCCCGAGTTCTTAGAAGAATATGGGTATGAGCCCATGAAGGATAGAGATGGAGATCATGGAGACCAGGACGACGCGTCTTTGGTTGGAAGCAACAGGGGTGCTGGCGGATCATTTGAATCTATTCTCACCATTTCTTCCACAAAACTCTATGGAAGGTCCTGATGAATGAACTAGTTATCAGGCCGGAGATGATTGTGTTCTTGTAAATATGAATGCCGTTTGAAATATAAACCCCCAAGATGTATTTCCACGTTTTGAGAGGTTAGTTACTCTCATTTAAATTTTAAATAATTATTTTTTGTTACTTTACTATTTTGATGATTTGGATTTCAGAAAAGCAAATTCACTGTCTTGAAATGTTAACTTTTTCCAAAATGTAAAATATCTCAAAATTATATTTCTTTTATAAAGTTATATTTCTTTTATAAAATTATATTAGATATAATTTCTTTTACAAAGCAGAAACGATATTGAAGGATACAAAATTTAAAACATCGCAAAGAGCTATTTAGGACTGTGCTGGATCAATTCTACAATCTGTTCACATAAATCTCAGACTAAGAATTAAGAATTGGAAAAAGGGTAGGAAATCTGCAAAAATACATTCACGTCTTTACTCCAACTTAACAAAGCACAACGACATCGAAGTAAACTCCTTAAGAATTGCGTTGACTTTGAARTAATATTAAAGATAAAAGATCAGCGGAGTTGTTTGTTTATTCTAGTAGTTTAATTGGTTTTTTTTTGGAATATAGAATTTGGTAATTTAAATTTGTACAACAGCATCCAAATTATATAAAAATAATTATTTAAATCTATATTAAAATATCTAAAAAAAAATGAAACACTCTATATATTATATAAAAATAATTATTCAAATCTACATTTAAATATTTAAAAAACCAAAATTYACTATAACYTTTGATAAATAAAAATATACAATACACTAAAAATATTTTTGTTGAACATTTTTTACTTAGATAAATAAGATTAGTATAACCATAAATTCGTGGCTGGTGAATGTCTAAAGGTTTCGATTAGTCSAGATTTTGAATTGTTTATATGTCTGTTGGTTGTCTGGTGCGAAATTGGGTCAAAAATAACCCAGATTTTGAACAGTTTATATGTGTGTGGTGCGAAATTGGGTCAAAAAAGCAATCAAAATGAGTTATTTTTTCTGGAATCGAGGTTGCATCAGACTCACAACTATGACCCATTCAACTCAGAACAACCCTCTGACTCGACTTAGTTTCCTCACAAAGAGGACTCAAACTCAGAGGAGTCTGAGAAAATTCCTCAATTTCTTAGTGTGTTAAGTTGTTGCAAAACCCTAAATTTCTTTACGTGCTAAGGTTGTTGTTAAACCCTTTAATACCTTGGAATAGTGCTCCTCCGAGGTATTAATTGAATAACTGGGGTATTCACTGTAAATTTGGCTATTTTGAAGGACAGAACATTACAATCTTACTTCCAAATATGGTCTATTACACAAAGGATACATATAACTAGATTCTAATGGCAGTCGCCCTCGTTGTAACAACCATAGGGCAGCAACAGAGAAGAATCCAAAACATACATTTGAATATGCTTCTCACAATATTTAGGCAATAAATAATGATTTTTTTCTATAAATGAAAACCAAAGTAATCCACCATTTGAAGATAACTTCTATAAAAACGATAATTCAGCAAAAACTGAAATACGGAGATAACCAAAGCACCATAACAAAAGTTTCAGTATAATTTTTAAGGACGAGGGAACGTTATTGCGTACATACCTCATAAGCCTCTGAAATACCCTTGAAGTTAGCCTCCGCTTCCTCCCTATTGTTAGGGTTCTTATCCGGATGCCACTTCATGGCAAGCCTGCGATAAGCTTTCTTGATGTCGTCACTGGACGCACTACTACCCACTTTCAGGGCCGCGTAATAATCTTCCCCCATTGTGCTCATTCCAGAAAAACAGAATTAAACCACAAACACTGTCACAAGTGCGCCGAGTATTCAAAGATTCGATGAATGCAGCCGAATCAAAACCTAAGAACTTTGAAATAAATATCCAGATCCTCGCAAATAAGCATCTGCCACACTTTAAATCCCAATCTGATTCATAGATCTAGGACAAATAACCCTGCTATGAACTGTTTGCACTTTATTCCTTTGTCACTGAAAGGAAAAATTCTATTAAAAATCACTCATGCATGTAAACTGAGACCCCACGCAAACTCAAAATCCCGGCAGGCCGTATTTTCATACCAGACCAGCCATGCAACACCATAATAGCGATCGCTCGATCAACACTCCAAAGAAATTAAACATAATTCACAATTCTATGACTGAGATCTCAACATGGATGATTTTAAGGATGTAAATTTATATTGAAATGTAAAAACCCGGGCTAATCTTACTAGTCCTTAATATGAAAAAATTAAAATTTTTGGCTATAGTTTTGTAAAAATATTCACATTTATAAGGATTTTATATAGTTTCTATAAATGTTTGGCTATTTTGAAGGTAAAATAATTTTATTCTATGGAATTTGGACGAATCATTTTTAGAAAAAATGGAAATTGGCTAATCTTTTTTTCTAAAAAACCATGGAAAATTAGCCCATTTGCGAAATTTAGCCCCTAAAATCATCTATGGATCTCAAATCAACAAGAATCGAATGAGAATAAATGCTTGAGTTTCCAGTTGGCGAAGAAATGCCCGAATTRAATTTCAAGGCGATTTCACGATTCCGAGCCTGAGCTTTGCAGGTGATCCGCCATGAAATACGAAAAGCCAGGGTGACTCGAACCGTTGTCCATCACTTTATTGGGTCAATGGGAACCCTACCTCAAACTTGTGGCTGGTTGGACCAGAAAATGAAACGCTGCCATAAAACCACCMTGTAACAAAACCTTATTTTTTGTTAATGACTCAGATGTGGCAATCAGCGAGTGACCATAGTAATTTTAAATATGATCAAGTAAAAGTAAAAAAATAAACATGTAAACAGATGCCTTTATAATAGTGAGGAAGTTAGTGGTTGAAATCACAACTATTGATTTATTGGGACGACTAAGAATATTCCATCAATATTTAATCGTGTCCATACAAAATTGATTAAGCACTAAAAACCTATTAAATGTGCCCATTATCAATAGGTAGATGCCTTTCGACGTAAATATACAATACACTAAAACTCTCTTGTTGAGGGTCTTTTACTTTGACAACATCTAGGACTTGACTTAAAGATATTTTTCACCCACTCAGTAATGGTGGATAGTCAATACTTTGTTGTTTTTTTCAGAGTTAAAAAAAAAAAAAAATTATCCTTTTCTTAATTATTAATTTGGAAGTTGATATATTGACCCTAAAACTGGAATTCTTTGTGGAATTCTTCGTATATGATGATGAAAGGAGAAATTAAAGGAAGACAATTTTCATGGAAAGAAAAATCAAAGGAAAAAGTGATGACTAGAATTCTATGTAGGAGTTTTGTTAAAGCAAGCATAGTAGATTGGATAGGTGTAACACTTTCTTCCTTTGATTTTTCTTTACACTAAATTTTCAATGATTACATACATAGAATTCCATATTCTTTATTTTTTGGTTTTTTCTTTTTATAAAAAAGATTTCCAATTTTTTGATATTTGTTTTAATCTATTTTCATGAAAATTATTTTAATTTTTTGGTTTTCTTTTTATATATAAAAAACCAAAAATATTCTTCATTCTTTGGTTTTTTTTTTTATAAAAAAGATTTCCAATTCTTTATATTTGTTTTAATCTATTTTCATGAAAATTATTTTAATTTTTTGGTTTTCTTAATAATATATATATATATATATATAATAATAAAAGTGATAGTTAGTTTGAAAGTATAACATATATATATATATATATATATATATATATATATATATATATATATATATATAACATTTTAATGAAAGTAATATTTGATTTGAAAGTATAACATTTTTAATGAAAGTAATAGTTGGTTTGAAAGTAAGGAATAATATTAAATACATCATTAAAAAGCATATAATTTTATTTCAATTTTTTGGTTATATATATATATATATATATATATTATTTTTAATGAAAGTAATAGTTGGTTTGAAAATAAGGATTAAAATTAAATACATGATTAAAAAGCATATAATTATATTTTGGTGATAATAATTTTTCTTAACTACTTAAGGTTGAAATCTCCCGGATGGGGTGCCACGTGGTAATAGGAGGCCACGTAGCCTACCCATGCCTCAAGCCATAAATATGGCAGGCTGTCATCCTTCACTTCAGTCTTGAATGAAGGGCGATCATTACTTTTCGTAGAGGATGGGAGGACAGCTCCCACAAGTTAGGATAATGACGGCTCTAAGGTTTAATTGTAGAGCTCGGGCGAGTACATGAGTCATGTCAACCCAAACGTTAACTCTCTCGCTCGACACTGGTTCACATTACTTCTCCCTCACGCTCTACCACTCTACTTGCTCTACGAAAGGGACCTGGGAGCAGTGGGTCTTCCTCACAGTTACTCAGAGAATTCTCAGCCTTCCTGGCCTAGCCATGTCGAGGGAGAGGGGTAAGCCGTGGCGCGGCCCAGCCTAGTATAGTTATGTCGCCCGACATAGACAGGTGCAACAGCTAGAACGAGCCTTGTCCATAGCCTGGAATCAGCGCATGGAGAGGCCAAGGACTCCACTAATGGCGTATGTTGAGGAGGTGATTCCAGAGGAACCCATCCAGGTTCCTTCGAAATCCCTCGTCTTCACAGTTCCATATGACTTGCAGCTCCCCAACCACCACATAGTGAGTATTAGTGCCCAGGCTGCCATGAAAGGCACCACCTGCATCACTAAGGATAAATTCCCAGGGGAATTCCTCCACTTGGACTCAAGTGTTTCAGCCCAGGACACCAACAAAAAAGGCGAGGAAGCAATGGAGACGACCAAGGCGGAGGACAGGGGCACTGCGCGGGGGGGCCACCCAGTCTTGGCGCCTCCACCGCTCTCTACAATCCCTGAATTCTTCCCTGCTCCGCCTCCTCTCTTCAATCCAGAGAAACTAGAGCTCATATTTGAGCTAAGGAGACAAAAGGTGGATTAGCGCCACCGGGACACCCTCATGAGTCAGCGGATCGACATGTTGTACAACACATTTTCGAATGCACCTGCTAACTAGCGTTGCTCGACCTACGCGAAGCCTTTCGTGCTCTAGCCCAAGGATGACCCACTCACCAGATCTCCAGATGACATACCCCCAAGTGCTAATGGTTAATTTATGTTTATCTGTAATGGGTTCCTTGCACAATCTCTCCCATATCTTTGTATTGGGACGACACAGTTTTACAATTTTACTTTATTTTCTCAGTTGCTAGATTGTCTTAGGCTTTTAGAACAGTTTTGTAAGAACATGAATCCGCCACTTGCTCTGGTTTCCGTTTGGCAGGGTAGATGGCAGATAACACTTTGGACTAAAAGTATCACAGTCAACCCTCTATTCCAGTTTCTGCTAATTTCACGGAACAAGTGGCAGACTGATGACACATGGCATTTTTATACTATAATAGCATAGTAATAAGAAACACCCTTTTTTACTTAAAAAAAAAACTATTTAAGATTTAAATAACATTTTAATTTTAAAATATAACTTAAACCTATTTATAATTAGTTAAAAGTTAGTCTTTCTCGCGATTAAAGAAACAACTTAACAATTCAACACTGAAAAGTCTCTAATAAAATGAAATATTTGCCTCTTACACAGAACAATAACCTTCAATTGGGTAAATTTTTCCATGCTTAAAAAAAATCGGTCTCTCCTCCATTGATTTCTCTATCTGTTGATTTTAATGGCCGGGGCGATTCCAAAAGTCGAAGAACCTGTACTTTCGGGGATTTACAGTTGGTAGCCCAACCGACTAAATGGCAGGTCTGACGTGAAGATGGGAGTAGCGTAAGTTGAACAGTTGTCCATAGCATTAGTTGCACGTGAAGGTGTTAGAAGAGCCCCATCGGAATGGAAGTTGGTGGCAAATATCAAATGGCCTCCATAAAAGATCAGGGTCTTGATAACGACGTGAGACTCTCCAAATCCGTTGATACCAGCCGATGACCTTACACGTGCCAGTAAAT
>JASDQU010735483.1:127580-174691 GCA_032191745.1 Picea mariana
CCCCTACTCCCCCCCCCTTCTCTATCTTTTCTCTCTCTCCCCCTCTCTATCTCTCTCGTGCATCTACCCCTCTGTCCCACTCACTCGGTATCCCCCCCCCGCTCTCTCTCCTTCACACACACACACACACACACCCCTCTCAATATGCCCCTCTCTCCCCCTCTCCCTCTATATTCCCCTCTCTTTGATGGGGGGGACAGAACGATGTGTAGGGAGAGAGGGGGGGGGGAGGGATGGGGGAAGAGAGAAGGGGGGGAGGAAGGAAAAAGGAATGGAGAGAGAGTGTGGTAATGGGGGGTGAGGGTGGGAGGGAGGGAGAGAGATAGAAAAAGAGGAAGGGTGAGAGGGGGGGGAGAGTGTGGGAGAGACAGAAGGAAATATGGAGATAGGTAGAGAGGTGCATAGGGGGGGAGAGAAAGAGGGAGGGGGGGATAGAAAGAGACTAAGAAAGTGAGTGAGTGAGAGACAAGTTGAAGAGAGAGGGAAATATAGAGGGGTAGAGTGAGAGAGGGGGATATATAGGGCGAGTGAGTGTGAAAGAGAGATAGATGTTTGGAGAGAGAGAGAGAGAGAGAGAGAGAGAGAGAGAGAGAGAGAGAGGTAAATGTAGGGGGGGGAGAGAGAGGTAAACTCTCTCTCTCTCTCTCTCTCTCTCCCTACACATTGTTCCTTAACGCACACATCACACAACTTTCTACGGTGCTAGCTTGGGTTATCTCCTCTGCTTTGGTAGTAAGTCGAGTTCTTCTTCTACCCTATTGCATGCCAAAACTGGTGGAGATCTCCACACTCTTGTTAGAAGACTATGTAATTTTTTCCTTACTTGTCGATTTTGATTGGATTCGTTGTTAGAATTCCGCTTCCATCTGAATTTTCTCCAAACAAATTTTAGATCGATGTGTATATTGTGATCAGATTTAATAAATCGTAAACCTAGCTTTTAATTTTGTCTTTTGTGTATTATTTGACTGCTAATAAATTCAGAAAAAGAAAGGTAATCCAAGAATGTCTTGTATTGGTATTTTTGTAAAAGAGAAATGTGTTTAATTAAAATTTAAAAAACACTTATTATAGTAAGAGGTTTATGTACCTCATATAAAACACTCTTTTTCTTGGATTGCTTTTAAATTAATAATGGCCTAAACCATAACTATGATTATGTAATGGATTAGAAATGTTATGATTTAACAATATTGAAACTTAGTGATTAATTATGTAAAGATATTCTAGAGTGATTTACTTCAGACCGATTTAATTAACTTGTGAAGAGACATTAAATTATGTTGAATATATTTTGCATTGGTAAGATAGTTGGGGCCTTAGACCCTTCTATCCGGTCCTTAGGAAGGAAAATAATAATAATAGTAATATTGCTATATTATATGAATTAATTAGTAAAGGAATGGCATTAAAAGAATGAGTTATTATTATAATTGTTATTGTTAATTGAATTCCATTTTGTGGCATTGAGAAATTATTGGTCTTAGATCATGATGATATTTTGGCATGATTATTTGGTATAGTATGTTAAGTAGATCGTAAATTATGAATGGTTTAATTCTTGAGCAGGTGATTTAATTTTATTTATTTAGCATTGATTTCTAGTCTTGAGTGTTGATTAGGAATGGTCAAGGGAATTAGATACCTCCTTGTTCCTCAGAACAACCACTAGTCTTGAGACCTTAAATGGTCAAAATCAATCAATGAATCCTGGACTTGAGAATTGATTATGTGTCTTGGAGGTCCTAACATTGCAGGGTAGGTTAGGCGGATAGACGTCGTTGTTTATTTTATGTGATTGACGAATCTAGGACAACTGTGATGTTGTATTTGATTCTTGTTGCATAATGATTTTGTTGGCATAGAAAGTGTATTGATAATGTATTGTAATCTGTAACACTTTCTTAATTGTGTTTCATAAAAATTAAAATAAAATAAAAATTCCTTTATTGTTTCTCATTTACATTAATGTCTTGACGAAGGGGACGTTACAATCATGCATTGTTCCTCTTACTTACTGGTGATTTCCTTAGAAGTTTTTAATTGAGGATCAACTCGACATGACAATCGACTGACGTTTCGACTATTAATTTTCAACTGGGTTGTCCGTTGACTAGAATTTTTGACTAGAACTATTGCTACTATGTATTGATCCCTCATGGGGGGAATACTTGAAGTTGTTGATATGTGAACCCAATTGATGTCTTCTTGTTGAATTTATTGTTTCTTATTTAATGGACTTGGATTTGTTGAGATCAACCAAACCATGTTTAATTTTTATAGGAGATGTAATACTGCTTATGTTGGATATAGAGACTTTTTGGATTGACAAAGACTGATTATCTTGTGTTTTTGGTGACAGTGTTCAGAATTCTTCAAGAGTGTTGTTGTACCGTGTTCGAGCAGTTTTTGCAATTAGAACAAATTCAAGGGGGAAAGCTATGTTCTATGTAATTTTTTTCCCTCAAAGCTAAGTTTTCTTAAGATAAAATTGGAGAAATTCATAATGGAAGATTTTGCACCAGTCAACACACCCATGATTATAGGTTGTAAATTGAGAAAATATGATGAATCTCTTGAAGCAAATCAAACATTGTATAAGTCAATGATTGTTACAAGGGAAAAACTTTTTATGGCCAAGGGTAAACCACAACAGACAGGTATGACTGCAGAAATCAACTCAATTCCAACATATTTTATATAAACTAATGTGCAATACAAGGAAGAGGCCTACCTCGATCCAATGTTTGATGATGTTCCACCATTGAGCACTTTGACCCAAAGCTTTATACCTGCAAGAAGTTCTCGACAAAGAAGTAGAGAAAGTACATAGTGATAATATAAAAGGGGTTAGCACATCAGATAACATAATCCATTAATAAACATTACAAACACACCCATGGATAATAATCATATATTTGCAAGATACCAATAAGACGAGAAAGGAGTATTTCTATTAATAATTGATCAGCAGAAGTGACAACATTATAGACTTCTGTGTCGGCATGGTTCGAAACCAAGAAACCAAGTTCCTTCCAACTGGGTCTCTACCACTTCAATCCTCCACCAAAGGCAAGCTCATAGGAAAGAGGCAATGAGGTCCTCTCAACAATAGGGAAAGAGTTTGGGGGCTGAACACTATGTTCAGACTTGAGGGACAAAGGGATGCAGACTCAATATGAATTAATTTCTCCAGAGTAACTTTGCTCTCAAAGTTGAATGCTTTCTCCTTTTTCCATAGCTCCAAATTGTGCTCTTATAGCCTTCAGAATGCAACTGAAGGGCCAAGTCGGAACGTTTCTAGTATATGGAAGGCCAAGGATCAGAGATCTTCTTTCCTGACATGGAAACCTAACCTCATTTTGTATTTTTTGGCACAAATCCTAATATACGCGAGCTGTAGTGGAGCAACAAACGTATACACATATTGTATAACTGATAGGGAGCATATATGTGGAAAAATGTATATTTTTAGCTCTGGATTCATCAAAAAGGGATGATAAGTTTGCATAGGGAAATGGAAAAAGGCCCTCTGTACAAGATAGCAATGGTGAGGCAAATCTTGCTATAACAGATGCCCCCTAATGTGTGAGATCAGAGGAGTATCTGCGATGGCCGAAATACATTATAAATAACCCAGAAGTGGAGTGGTAGAGAACCAGCTGGACGAACTCAATTGCTCATTACATTATGTACTGACTTTGCATACATGGCTACCAAGAATACAATGCAGATCCATGTGGAAAATATACCAAACAAGTGTTCATGGCCATGAATAGGCAAATACAAATGCGATTACATGCCAAAAGCTGTCATAGTCACGAACAAGGCCCAGTGAAACTAGTCTCAAAATCAATCTGAAGATATCTGTATACCATGAAGTACAATCTGATCTCCCATGATCACTGAAGTTAAATAGGTACTAGTCCAATGAATGGGAAGCAACAACTTAGTAAAGCTGCGGCCACATAGTGATGTCTTCAAGTCTTCTACACTATTCGCCAAAGGTGCAAGTATACATCATGTGAATAAAGGAGTTGAGTTTGAACATGATGAGACATCGTTTGATTACCGATCATTGAGGTATACCGTTAACAAACGCGAGACAACCTACCGATAATGAAAGTAGGTATCAAGGCACCAAGTACATTCCTACAAGTGTGAAAAAGGAGCCGATGTCGAACACTTGAGAAATCCATTGATCATGAGACATTGATGTATTCCCATCTGTCAATGGTGAGAGAGCCTGCCACTAATGACTGGAAGCCTCAAGGTACTCATAAAACTCTAGGTCCCATATCCGGAATAAATGAGTTGAAGTCGATGGAAAGAGACCCGCTGAAAGGACAACATTGAGGCATCTCTCATTAGTCAGCACGAGGAACAAAGTAGGAGCTTCATGATTTGGTGGAGATCGGATGAAGAACATGTTCACTAATCAATGACCCTATGCGTCTTTCGTGTGTGCCAAATGAAAGAGGTACATGAAAAGGACCCTATGAATAGCAACCAATGATGAAAAAACTATTGACAAAGGAGAGGAAACCACCAATAAGACTAATGGCATCTGAGACACTGCATGAATCCCAAAGTGTGAATAGATGTCTTGCCATTGAACACAAGGGAAACCACCCAGTCAACGACCAATGATGAAATGTTGATTGTTGGGTTCAAGGTGACTTACCAATGATGGAAGTAGGGCCAGGGTGCATGATAAGACCAAAGTATCATGTGATTCTGAGACAAAATGAGGGTATGGCCGATATGCAAAGTCAAGATTTCTGAGGAGTGGTCGACACAGGTTGATAGACTTCCTTTGAACAAGAGCATGAGACAGATGGTGGAATCCGACAGCGTGGACTCAATGATGTGACAATTAGATGCAGAAGGCTTCAATAACATTCTCTATAGGGACTAGAAGAGTAACCAGTCGGTAGAGAAAACTTTTGTAGCGAGATCCTCTTCCTAAGGCCATGCTAAACCCAAAATTATGATGACACAAGGACTCAATAAATTTGTGCTCTGTTCAAAGGTGACACGATTGCTGCCAATTACANTTTCATAACAAATGAATGTTATGATACATAGGAGGGAACGAGTGTCGCAAGTAAGAAAAACTAGTTCCAGCAGTGGAACGTACCTATTCTTAATGCAAAGAAATGCATGCGGGAGATGGACACCCGGGGTGATGTTCCCTCCAGGGTATAGGGTGTCAAATTGTGAAAGATATAAACAAGGCTCTGCTTGGTTGAGGATGCAAACTGCTTAGGCAACGATTTATAACGCAAAGCTAGAACCAACTAAAGGCTCAATACTGCAAGCAAGGGCATGAGATGCAATCACAACTTAACGCCAAAAAATGTCCCTTTTTATATCTTTTAGTCTACTTGGTGTGAAAAGGGGTAAACTTGTGCCAAATAGATGTCTTTTCAAGTCCAATTTACGAGTGTGAAAAAGACAAGTTCACTCGACAATCTTTTCAATTTTTGGTAGCGAGTCGAAAAAGAGCTTAACTAAGACTCATGACCTTTCAAATCCAAATTTAAAGAGCGTGAAAGGGACAAATCACTCGACAATCTTTTCAGTTTTTTAGACGAGTCGAAAAAGAGATTAATTAAGACTCATTAGGAAGATTCTAGGCGGTAAGCCATAGGGGAGGCCAAGTCTCCCATGCAAACCTCTTGTGGAATGTAAGTATCTTATGAAGAACTGACACACGCTTGGGAAGACCCAAAGCTCTCCAAGTCAAGGAGGACAAAGTGTTAACAAAGGTTATCATCTCCGTGATATATAGGATAATGTCTTTTCTTGGAAAAGACATAAGCAAAGGCATCAGATACCCCACAAGACCATCCCAATCAAAGGAACCTCATCAAGACTTGGAGGGAGAGAAATCGGGAAGAGTAAAACTCTCTCTTGTTCAGAAGGTGAAGTAATAGAAATTCTAAGAACATGGCATAGAAGGTATAAAACCAGAACCAGAAGAGCGGGATCGACCAAAAATTGCATTGGCGCGACCGCTTCCTTAGACTTATCATTCTCCAAGAGAAGAGTGGGGTCGATCAAATATTGCATCAATACGACCAGTTCCTCAACCATTGGTTGAATAGGATGCGAGACAACAAGTTCAAGAGGTGTATCACCCCAAAAAACAGGAGTGTTGTCGGTCAAAGATTGCATCGACACAACCATTGGTTGAACAAGATGCGAGACAACAAGGTCAAGAGACGCATTACCCCCGAACATAGGAGAGGTGTCAGTTGAAGATTGCATCGACACGACCACAGGTTGAATGGGATGTGAAACAACAAGGTCAAAGGACGCATCAACCCCTAAAGGAAAAGAGGTGTCAGCCGAAGATTGCATCAACATGATTGTTGTATCAACCAAAGAAGGAACAGAGTGTTGTGAAACCATAGATGCCTCAGAACCCAAAGGGCCCTTAGGTGAGCCCCATGCTTATGGTATCCCGGCAACAACAGGACACAAATGAGTAAGGTGACTTTCTTCACAAGTCCTGCAAAGGAATCTAGGCTTACGTCTGAGACGTCTAGGCTTCTCAATCATATGAATTCCCTTAGCATGACTTGCAGTGGCTGGTGACATGCTCCCAACATGACTTGCAGAGGCTAGTAGAAAATATCCAACATGACTAGAAGAGGTTGGTTATGAATCCCCAACATGACTAGCAGAGGTTGGTGATGAATCCCCAACATGACTAGTAGAGGTTGGTGATGAGTCCCCAACAAGACTAGCAGAGGTTGGTGATGAATCCCCAGCATGACTGGCAGAGGTTGGTGATGGATGTGCAGTGTGACTAGTAGTGACCAAACATGTGCCCCCAGAATGACTTGCAGTGGCTGGTTGCAGGGCTTCAACATGACTCTCAGAGGTTATCGACCAATCTCCAACATGACTAGCAGAGGTTGGTGATATAACGCCAGTATGACACGTAATGACTGGACTTGTTCCCCCAGCATGACTTGTAGTGACTGGTTTTAGGTATTCAACATGACTTGCAGAGGTTGTAGACCAATCTCCAACATGACTAGCAACGGTTGGTGATATAATACCAGTACGACACGCAATGAATGGACTTATGGCGGTGGTGAATTGTGGCATTTGAGACCAAGGTCCAAGGAAAGATTGGTTTTGACAAATTGTAGGCCGGGAAGGATCTTGGTTTACACCCTATCCTTTTCCAACAGGATAGTATCCTCCTCCATACTGATTCATAAAGGGTTGTAAGGCCATCGACATTGAGGAAGCCGCTTGCGAAGAGAAAGAGACATGACAAGGGTTACTCATGTGAGGATATATGTTTCCCCCAGATGAAGGAACTTCGTGAGGGGGGTTGCCCATACTATAAAAATAATTCCCACCGGATGAAACAACAGAGGGCAAATGGAGGTCTGCCATGGGAAAAGTGTTCATAGGAACCGACATAGTGGAAGAAGGATAAGTGGACAGAGTGTAACAAGTAGAATTATTGCTTAATTGGGCACTTAATTCTCACATAGTGGATTCATAGGAAGGAAGATTCCAACCTCCTACCGTAAGAGTTGTTTGAAGGATATGACTCCTACCAAATGGAGAGGAATAAGAAGGAGGCATCATGCCCCCAGACCCAAAAATTGTATTCGCATAAGGAGGCGAGACAGAGGATGGCATGTGCGAAGACATATCAAGCATACCATGAGAAAAATGATTAGAGACCCAAGGCGTGGACTGAGTATTATAATTCTGCATACCATAATGCGAAGCGGAAGGATCCATCCCCATGAAATGAGTGGACATCATGGGGGGGGTAGCAGTAAATGAGGGAGCAAAAGGAACTCCACTGTCCATGATAATGAAGACTCAATATAGACTCCTAAGGCCAACTAGTAATCAAAGAGCATACCAAAAAGTCAAACGGCTAATATGCATGCAAACAGGCTAAAGTGGTTGAGTGGCTTCCCTCGCTAAAGAAGGTATGCCTCGTCCAAGAGGGACCGGAGACTCTCTGCTAAAGTTTGGAGGTAACAAAATTAGTTATAGAGGCCCTTGTGGGCTTAACATCCAGTCAGTCAGATCCCCCCGGAGAGGTAATCCTCCATAAAGGTTGTGTGATGTCTGACCTCTATTTGACCCAGGATACAAGCAGAATAACCCCTCCAAGTAACCTATGAGATACCTAAGTCAAACAACTAATAAACCACTATATAACCAATGCATAGGTGAGCAGTCGTAAGTCTGGATCACAGTATGGGCAGGGTAGCAAATCCTGAAACCTTGAAATCACTGCCTCTCATAGAGGTATGGGTACTAGCAAGATCCCCAAATATGAATAAATCCACAGAAATATCTCTGATGCTAGGAGAGTATCCAAGGGTTATCCCTTCAAATAACTTCGTGCAACCTCGTGATTAACTCCAGTGTGAGCGGAGCCTCCTAATATTACCAATTATACAATGGACTTCTCAACTCTATGTCTCAGACACATATGTTGATTTAATTGCCTTGGCGAAGTTTACTCACAAGATCTTATTCCAAGGCACTAAATGCTAGGCTAGTTTGTGCACCCTAAAAAATAAAATCGTGACTAATCAATTTTAGTTTAAAGCATAAATTTAATTGGCCGTGGTTACTCAAAAAGGTATGGAAGTGAAACTCATGGTGTTATGACTCTGCAAGAAAATAAATACTGATATAATGCAAAGTCTATCTTTAACTTTTTAATGAATGATATGCCAATAAGAACACTGTAGTCTTCAATTTCAACTTTGCAATTCAGAAGTAAAATGCAATCGTTCACTAAATGCACTAATCTAATGATAAAGATTCAAAGACAAAAATGCCAACCAATGCAAAATGCCTATTTTTTTTGTATTTTCAATATACTAAAAAGAAAATGCATGGACTGATGAGCAACCTGATATAAAAATTCTACTATGTATAAAAGCAATAACTCGAGCAGAACACCAAGCATCCAAGCAAACAACCCAGATAACAAGGACAAATAAAAAATGGAAAACAAAGAGAAATACTCCGCCCAAAAATTCAATTCCAAACAGGTTTCTTGTCATCCCAGATAATCTCAACATGCACTATAGAGACCTAAGAAGGCTCAAAAATTTTCAAATCTCACCCAGAAGTCACTAAACCAAGCAAACAAGCAAGGGGAAGTGGTATACGCGATCGTTCAGGAGAACAAAGCATATATACGCTTCTTGCAGTGAGACAACAAGCATGTATACACAACTGTCAAGGGAAAAAGGGTGTATATGCTTTAAAATAAGGCCAGGCAAGGGAAAAAGGTTGAAAACTCAGACTCAGAGCAAACAGAATCTGTCAAGCAATGATATGACAAGAAATACAAAGGAAAAAGAGCAATGTAAGAAGAAAAAGTGCTTCAACCCTTAGAAGGAAGATCTATCCCCAGTGGAGTTGCCATTTCTGTTACAAGGGAAAAAATCTCTATGGCCAAGGGTAAACCACAACAAACAGGTATGACTGCAGAAATCAACTCAATTCCAACATATGCTATATAAAATAATGTGCAATACAAGGAAGAGGCCTACCTTGATCCAACGTTTGATTATGTTCCACTGTTGAGCACTTTGACCCAAATCTTTATACCTACAAGAAGTTCTCGACAAACAAGTAGAGCAAGTACATAGTGATAATATAAAATGGGTTAGCACATTAGATAGCATAATCCATTAATAAACATTACAAACATGCCCATGGATAATAATCATATATTTGCAAGATACCAATAGGACGGGAAAGGAGTATTTCTATTAATAATTGATTAGCAGAAGTGACAACATTACAGACTTCTGTGTCAGCACGGTTCAAAAGCAAGAAACCAAGTTCCTTCCAACTAGGTCTCCACCACTTCAATCCTCCACCAAAGGCAAGCTCAAAGGAAAGAGGCAATGAGGTCCTCTCAACAATAGGGAAAGAGCTTGGGGGGTGAACATTGTGTTCAGACTTGAGGGACAAAGGGATGCAGACTCAATATGAAGTAATTTCTTCAGAGTAACTTTGCTCTCAAAGTTAAATGCTTTCTCCTTTTTCCATAGCTCCAAATTGTGCTCTTATAGCCTTCAGAATGAAACTGAAGGGCCGAGTCAGAACGTTTCCAGTATATGGAAGGCCAAGGATTAGAGATCTTCTGTCGTGACATGGAAACCCGACCTCATTTTGTATTTTCTAGCACACATCCCGATATACGCAAGCTGTAGTGGAGCAACAAGCGTATACACATCTTGTATAATTGATAGGGAGCATATATGTGGAAAAATGTATATTTTTAGCTACAGATTCATCAAAAAGGGATGATAAGTCTGAATAGGGAAATGGAAAAAGGCCCTCTGTGCAAGATAACAATGGTGAGGAAAATCTTTCTATAACAATGATTTGTATCCTACTATAAGTGATGACATCGAGGCAAAAAATTATGCAAGTAGTAGGATTGGTTACATGATTTCAAGCTACACCAAAAGAAACTCATGTACAAGAAGTGAAAAGATAATTCAAATATCTAAAGGAAAACATAGACTTTGGAGTGTGGTACTCAAGAGGTGAATATTTTACTCTAACAACGTATGTAGATGTGGATTGGGCAAACAATGTTGATGATAGGAAAATCACAAATGGAGGAGAATTATTTCTGGACAAGAGTCTAGTGTCATGTTTGAGCAAGAAACAACCTTTAATTTCTCTATCCACAACAGAGGTTGAGTATATAGCAAACAAATCATGTTTTATAGAATTTGTTTGGATGAAGTAAACATTGATAGATATTAAGGTACAATATGATCATCCAATGTCAATAATTTTTGACAACACAAGAGAAATAAATATTTCAAAGAATCTTGGTATGTGCTACGGGGAAAATCCCCCTATACTGGGTTTATGTTTGACAACACAGGTATTCCAACAGAGAATGAACACCTTCAGTAACCACTCACATAACCAGATCAAAGATCAACACACCGATGTTTTCACGTGGTAAAACCCCTACGGGGAAACATCCATGACCCCAACCAACACGACCACTTGGAGCAGTTTATTAATGCAAAGAAAAATTTTACAAAGAGATTTTACAAGAGAGTTTCTCACAATCGATCATCAGCAAATGACCCTCCATGCTCTTTAAATAGAGATCATGGACCAATTGGGTGTTAAGCCACAGATCAATGGTCGTTAAGATCGAGGAGAGTATGAACCATCAGATCACTCTATGTCGGGAACATATCATGACCGTCAGATTTCTTAACTACAAATGCATACTAATGCATACTAAAGAAACACACTAAGAAACACACTTTTACCTAATGACATATTAGAACAAGTAGATCTTAACTAACTCCTAAGTGTCTAAATATCCTAACATCCCCCCTTAAGAACAACTTGGGATAGGATTGAAGGATTTACAATAGTGACACAATAGGAGAAGGAAGGAGGCATTAGAGCCTATCCCCCCTTAATGACAACTTCCTGAACTCCTAACATAGATCGAAGTTTGGAAAACTTCGCTTCTGTAAGAGACTTTGTGAGAATGTCTGCAACTTGATCTTCTGTAGGGAAAAAGAGAACTTCAATAACTTGATCATGAATTAGCTTTCTGATGAAGTTCATGTGTAGCTCGATGTGTTTTCTAAGATGATGTTGAACTGGGTCTTTGGCGAGCTTGATGGCACTCTAATTTTCACACCAAAGGTTGGTCGGATGCTGGTGATGGAATCCAAACTCTGAAAGGATCTGTCGAAGCCACAGGGCTTCCTGACTTGCATTTATCGCTACTCGATACTCTGCTTCTGCTGAAGAAAGTGCAATAGCCTGTTGTTTCTTACAAACCCAAGTGACAGGTCCTGAACCAAGGCTGAATACATAACCTGCAGTAGACTTCCGATCATCAGGGTCGCCGACCCAATCTGAATCAGTGAAACCAACCAATAAAGGATCCCCCCCTGAACTGTAATGTATCTCGAACTGAACTGTACCACAAAAATAGCGAAGTATCCTTTTAGCTGCTTTCCAATGGATTTCATGGGGTGTTTGCATATACCGGGCAACAAGACCAACAACAAAGGAAAGATCAGGATGAGTATGAGTCAAGTATAAGAGGCTACCAACTAATTGACGATACAGGGTGGCATCAACTTCAAGAGAATTACAGGTGGCAGTAAGCTTGACTCCAGACTGGAAGGGAGAAGGGGTTGGTTTACAATCGTTCATGTGAAAGGGACGAAGAAGGTCACAAGCATACTTAGACTGGGAAATAAAAATTCCTTCATTGGTTTGCAAAACTTGGAGGCCAAGGAAATAGTGCAAAAATCCTAAGTCTGCCATTTCAAATTTCTTCTTCAGGATGGCTTTCACATGGTATAAAATTTTTGAGTGACTACCAGTAAGGATAAGGTCGTCAACATAAAGGACAAATATTATGAGATGGCTTCCTACTTTCTTGGTATAGACATTAGGATCAAAATGACACTTAGAGAATCCAGTGGCAATAAGAAAGGTGTCCATTTTGGCATACCAAGCTCGGGGAGCTTGCTTGAGACCATAAAGAGATTTATTAAGGTGACAAACAAGGCTAGGGTCATTCTGGACATACCCAGGAGGTTGTTCCATGTATATTAATTCTTGCAAATCTCCATGAAAGAAGGTAGATTTAACATCCATCTGAGGGACCTCCCATTTATATGAGGCAGCAAGGGAAAGAACAAGGCGGATGGAATTCATTTTGGCTACAGGGGAAAAGGTTTCATGATAGTCAATTCCTTCAACTTGGGAAAATCATTTGGCAACTAAACAAGCCTTGTGTCTTTCAACACTTCCATTTGATGCATACTTAGATCTGTAGACCCATTTACATCTGTCAAGTTTTCTTCCTTTTGGAAGAGGTACAAGATCCCAAGTATCGTTTGCCATTAAAGAACGATACTATTCATTCATTGTTGTATTCCAATCTGGATGACCTGAAGCTTCTGCAAATGTTTTTGGATCATGAGTTTCTGAAACTTAAGCCAAAAGAGAAGAGGCTCACTGGAACTGTGAACGTGTCTGATGTTGATATGAAGGATCACCAACAAGATCACCAACTACTTCTCGTGTTGAACAAACCCATCTAGGAAGCGATGGAGCTGGTGCTAGTTCAGGTTCAAAGGACTCATCTGGAGGAGGGTGAGCAGGAGGAGGTGGATTTTCATCCTCACTGTCATCATCTAAAGAAGAAACCAGATCAGAAGAAGGAACAAACGCCGAATATGGCTCGCAGGCCGAAGAAGGCACAACCGTCGAATTAGGCTCGCAGGCCAAAGAAGGCACAAATACCAAATTAGGCTCGCATGCCAAGATATTTTCATCAAATTTAACATCTCGTCTAATAATAATTTCATTACAATGTGATTGAAGAAGTTTGTAACCTTTGACATCTTTAGAATAACCAACAAATATACACTTCTCACTTTTAGGCTGCAATGCTTTCCTTTTCTCATCAGGAATGTGAGCCCATGCTATACTGTCAAATACACGGAAGTGACTTACATCTGGTTTAATTTTAGTCCAAGCTTCTTCTGGTGTTATATTTTTAAGAGACTTTGTGGGAGTGCGATTTACTATGTAATTTGCATAGTTGATGGCTTCCACCCAATACTTTAGACTTAATCCCTTAGATTGGATCATACAATTAGCCATTTATTTTAATGTGCGGTTCTTTCTCTCAACAACACCATTTTGTTGTGGTGTATATGGATCAATGTGTTGCATTTGGATTCCCTGTGTAGTGCAGTAATTTGTAAAATTAGTGTTCACATATTTGCATCCATTATCTGTTCTTAACCTTTGGATTTGATGGCCAGATTGCTTTTCTACAAGGGCCTTATAGGCCAAAAGATTGTCAAAAACTTTGCTCTTAAGTTTTAAGAAGTAAACCCAAGTATGCGTGGAAAAGTCATCAATGAAAGTTAAGAAATACTTGCACCCAGAAAAAGAAGGATAAGAAAGTGGACCACACAAATCACTGTGAACAAGTTGCAAAGGACTCGAGGCACATTTTTCAAAACTGTCCTGATGATATCTGCCGAGAACACAACCGGCACAAACACCATCTCTGCATGAAACAAGAGGAAGACCAGTCACCATCTGTTGATTACATAGTTGTTGTAATGAGCAATAGTTTAGATGACCAAACCGCTCATGCCAAAGTTTTCTCAAGTCATCGCTATGAGCAACAAAAGCTGATGAAAAAGATGATGACCCAAAGTTGTCAAACTTGTACAACCTGGTAATATCATCAACAATTCCAGTTGCAAGAACATGATTAGGATATTTTAGATCCTTGATTACAACTTGGTGAGGTGAAAACTTGACGGTTTTACCTTCACCTGAAAGAGTGATTTGATATACTGATAGAAGGTTACAAGAAAGACTTGGAACACATAAGACATCATTGAAATGGCCATTTTCTATTTTTACTGTTCCAGATCCTTCAACACTAAGAGATCTATCATCACCAACAAATATTTTCTTGGTGTTACATTCATTTAGAGTAGAAAATATGTCTCTATCCTTAGCCATATGATAAGATGCTTCATAATCAATAAACCACTTATCAGAAGTAGAAGTAGAAGGTGTATTGAAGGAGAAACCAGAAGTAGAAAGTGCATGTTCATGAGAAGAAGAAGAAGTAGTAGAATTAATAATTATGTTGTGCTTCTTCATCTTCTAAAGATGCCATCTTATTGAAACATTTGGACTCATCATGACCATCTTTATCACAAAGTTTGCAATGTCTGTTAGTATTCTTATTTTTATATTTTTCTCCTTTGTCACCATTAGGAGTTGAAGCTGTCTAAGCAGGTTTGGGACCCTTATATTGCTTGTTGTTGTAGCGAGGATGTTGTTTCTTGGGATACTTGGGTTTATCTTTCTACTGGGAAACTAAGGCTTTGTTAGAGGTACTTGCAGTGCTGATCACTCCAAGTTGTATAAGCTTATCTTCCTCTCTAATCAAAGAATCAAAAAAGGACTCAAGAGTGGGTTTTTCATAAGCTTTCCCTAGAGCCTCTCTGATGGCATAAAATGTAGATACAAACACAAAATATGCACTACCTAGCTTAGAAAGAATAAGATAGATGCAATGCTCTTCCTCCATTTTTATCTTACATTCTTCACATAAAATTTGGAGTGTTTTAAACTTAGATAAATAGTCTCCAAGGCAAGAAAAATCACTTGGACTCAAGGTCAATATTTGATTTTCTAAATGTTGTGATCGAATAATATTGAGTTTACCAAACACAGATTCAATCTTTTCCCAAGATTATTCGGGGTCATCAATTTCTTGAAGGTGGTACCTTAAATTAGGAGAGATGGACATTCCGATTATTCCTCGTGCTTTGTCATTCCTATGATCCGACTTGGCTTTCTTATCATCATCAGTGGGTGTTTTTCCCTTTCCTAAGGTAATCCGGTACAAACCTTTACTTCTTAATAAATATTCCATATGAGATTTCCATTGGAAGTAGTTGTTGCTGGTAAGCAAGACATTACTTGTAGAATCCATATTAAATATGCAGATAATATGGACTTAAAAACTGAAACCGATGATCTCGATGGAGAGAGATCAAAAAATTGTGCGGTTTAAAAAAAAAGGGCACTGAAAACAAACTTCCGATGTGAGAGTTATGCCCTTTTAAAAAAAGGCATAAACGATAACCAACTGACCACGTGATAGGGTAAGTTGCTTTATGAAGTGACCCACTTTTATAAAGAGAAGTGGGAATCACTTTTACAATGAAGTTACTTTATAACATAAAAGCTGCATGCAAAATAAATAACTCTAAAATAAAATATTAAAGCTACTTATAGTGATTCACTTTTATACTTGAAGTGAAATACACTTTACAATTTTAGCATAAACTTTTTTAAAAAGGTAACAAAAGAGAGACTTGAACTCAGGACCTCTTACTTAATAAGGAATTTTTTAACCAAATGGTCCAACAAAACATATTGTAATTTTCAGAAGGAGGATTGGGGGTGTTGTTGTTGTTGTTGTGGAAGATGACCTTGGAGAGCGTGCTAAAAAAAAACTCTTTTCACACAAGAAAAAAAATTTCGCTTCTCGATGACAACAAGGGTTAGATCTCGGTTAGCTTACTCGGAAGATGCACATTTTCCTATCTGTTTCTGATTTGTCGAGATCGCACAGGGCATGGGGAAATGAGAATACACAGATCTAAAAGAGTAGCAACCCGGAAATAAAAAAATATAAACCGAAATAAAATCAAAATAAAACTTTGCAGAAATTTTAAAAAATCCCTATTCAGGCTTTATACCTCTGGATCTGACTGTAATGGTCGTATATTGGGAAAACAGAAACCTTTTCGAGTGAAACAAAAAGTGTTCCTAAATGAAACGAGTGCTCCAAATGCAATGGAACAGTCCTCTCAACCCATAAATGTATGGAAATTTCAGAAAATGGAGATGAGGCAACTCGGCTTCACGATCTTGATCTACAACAAGAGTGGGTCTTCAAACAGGCTCTGATACCATGTTCTACAACACAGGTATTCCAACAGAGGACGAACACCTTCAGTAACCACTCACATAACTATATCAAAGATCAACACACTGATGTTTTCACGTGGTAAAAACACTACGGGGAAACATCCACGGCCCCAACCAATGCGGCCACTTGGATCAATTTATTAATGAAAAGAAAAAGATTATAGAGAGATTTTACAAGAGAGTTTCTCACAATCGATCATCGACAAATGACCCTCCATGCTCTTTAAATAGAGATCATGGACCAATCGGGTGTTAAGCCATAGATCAACTGCCGTTAAGATCAATGAGAGTATGAATTGTCAGATCACTCTATGTCGGGAACATATCGTGACCGTCGGATTTCCTAACTACAAATGCATACTAATGCATACTAAAGAAACACACTAAGAAACACACTTTTACCTAACGACATATTAGACCAAGTAGATATTAACTAACTCCTAAGTGTCTAAATATCCTAATAGTTTAGGTACAGGCAGAGCGATGACTTCCCTTAAAAGATAGTTCTACTCTTATGCTATCCAAAAACTATCTAAATTCAATGATGAGAGAGAGGAAAGAGGGTCAATGGGTGCACCTTTAGTCCTTGTGGTTGGCGTAGACCTATTTCGCTTGTTGCAACCTCCCAGATTGTGGGTCTCCTCCCAAAGTTGACCTGCAAACGCTTAGGAAAACAATGCAACAACATATGCAATCTCTACTTATTGATTTCAAGGTTTATATATAGATATAAATGTGAAAATCCATAGAATCATACAAATATAATATTTTGGGACAAGGACGAACTCTTTTATTAAGTTTCAAGACAAAAATGATTACAACCTTTGTCGGTGATCACTCCATGAAACAGGTATGAGCTCCTCTATCGTGGCTCCAAGTGCATCAATCCCATGCTATCTTCTCACAACCAAATTATCACTTAGGAAAGGAGAAAGGGTTGTATAAGGAGAAATGCCTGGAGGGGAATGTTGAGGCCAAAACTCAGAATAGGATGCAAAACTTGGGCTAAGAAGGGGAAGGGATTTTGGAAGAGTTTTCTTATTCTCTTGCTTTTCTTATCAAATGACACTCCAATACCTCTTTTTATATGAGAAAAATATGGTTATTCAGTTTTGGGATGGGAGACAAGGGGTAAAATGGTTAGGAAACCCTTAATATCCTGTAAACTCTGTCGAATTCCTTGTAATTTTATATTTTTTGCAACTTTTGGAGGTAAACGCAGGCTAATTATCATGCAACTGGCGTATGTACATGGGCTAACTAGCATGCATCACGCATGTGTACGCGGGATATCTATGCAGCAGGGCACATACACTATCCAAAAAATAGTGTTTTAAGAAACAACCTCAACAGTATTTTGGAAAAGTATCTAAATGGAAAGGCCAATGTCTTGTATGCATAGGTAAGGAATTTTTGGACTATAACAGATGCCACCTAATGTGTGAGGTCAGAAAAGAATATGATGGTTGAAACACATTACAATATATTTATGCAGTGGGAAGGCACAAAGTTGAGTGAGGCCAAGATGAGTGTTCGTGAATGTGCGGTCTGAAAAAATAATAATAATCTCTCTGAAGCGGGCATACCCATGATTGGGATAAACTAAGCATGGCTTCCAATCAAGTACACTGCAGATCCATGTCACATATGACCATTAGAAAAAATATAAACTTCCATATAAAGTGCAATCGTGAACAATACACACCAGATCTACATCTCAAGATCATTTGAAGATATACAAGTACAATATAATATGCATATTAAAAAAGCATCAATGTTTGTGGCTAGAGATGATGACTTCATCGCTCAAGGAGAAACTTCAAGATCTTTAAAATCTTAGGAAGGAGTACAATAGGAGTGTAAGACTCACTACCCTAAGGTCTTCTACATGATGTCGGGAAAAGGCTAGAGGATCTCGATCATCAGGAACATAACTTCATTGATTTTGAATCCAAACTTGACTAGACTCTCGAGATGGCCGACTCATGAAAGTCAAGAGATAAACTGCAGAATGGCTGAATCAGGTTGAAAAAACTTCCCTTGGACAAAATCACAACAAAATGATGAGAATCAGACAACATAGCATTGACATAAGTCTATGATACAAGAGGCACAAAAAACGCTCCATATGTTCGGAAGAGTAACCAAATGGAGGAGGACACAACTTTATGTAACAAGAACAACTTAATAAGGTCATACTAGATCCCAATGGTTGGCGAACAAATGAAAGGATGTGCTTTGTCCAAGGGAGAACATCTTGCTGCCAAAAAAAGAGAATGTATATCCCATCCCCTATTTTTGGAATATTTGTTTTTTTTGCCTTTTTCAGATTTTTAACGAGCTTGAAAAATAATAAAAGAATGCTATGTTACAAAGGGGGAACGAGTGTCGCGGGAAAGCAAACTAGTTCCAAGTGCATGTAAAATATTGATTCATAGTGTAAGGAGACATGTGAAATATAAGGACACTCGGGAAAATTCCTCCATGGGTCAAGGTGTTAGATCACAAGGGAAAAGAGTGCTACAAGGCTTGCATTTTAGGAACACTTTTGAAGGTTCAGTTAATAGCAACATGAATTCGACATTGGGCCAAAGACACAAGGATGAGACATGCGATGTGATTAAGTATGAAACAACATGAATCCTTCCGTATGAATTTTTACGATCCTAGAGAAGGTAAGATCGATGGTTTTTCATGTTTAGAGAGTCTAAAAAACACTAAAAGACCACTCCAAAGTGTTCCTTTTTCGTAATTAGTCCAGTCAGTTCGAAAAAGGGTTGAACTTATAATGAAAGGATGTCTCTTAAATACCATTTTAACGAGTGTGATTAAGACAAGATCACCCAACTATCTTTTCAATTTTAAGGAGTATGAAAAGAGATTAACTATGGACTCACAACCTTTTTCTAAGTTTAGTATCCTTAGCCTGAAAAAGTATAAAATATAACTTAGGAGAACTCTCCTGACGATACATATCTCTTGAGGCGTACCTTTTTCCTGGATAATTTATTGGCCAGAAAAAGGGTTAAACTTATGCCAAATAGATATTCCTTCTAGACCAATTAACGAGTGTGAAAGGAACAAGGTCACTCAGAAATATTTTCATATTTAGGGAGTCTGAAAAATATATTAATTATGGACTCCAGGGGGGTTCCTTTTTCGTAAGTAATCTCCAAGGCCCGAAAAAGAGATAAACCAAAACCAAGGAGAATGGCCCTTTTTCAAAAATTTGGTCCCTCAGGCCCGAAAAAAGTTTAAACTTATGCCTGAGAATACTCTCCTAGTGAACCAAATCTCCTAGGGCATACCTTTCTTCGTAAATTAACCATCTAAATTGAAAAGGGGTAAACTACCTCCAGATAAATGTGCCTTCAAATTTTAGTTTGATGAGCATGAAGGGAAACAAGATCGCTCGACAATCTTTTCAATTTTAGAGAGTCTAAAAATTGCTTAAAAAAGACTCCAGGGGGGGCTTCTTTTCTTAAGTTATCCATACAAGACTGAAAAGAATAAATAAGCTCTCACTAGATGTTTCTTTCAAAGTTTAAGCAAGCCTGAAAGACAACAAACTATACTCATGGGGAGTCCCTCGGGTAAGAGCCAGAAAAGATGAAGAAGAATGGGGCTTCGAAAAGTAATCATGGCTGGACTAAAAGGACTCCCAAGCCTATGGAGAAAACTCACAGCATGGACGCCAAAATGTAGAAAAGGATCTACCTAGGGCATCCATGTAGAGGAAGGCTCTACCACAAAAAGTATGACACACTTATCAACAAGGAAGTTTAGTGTCGCAATTCAATGGGGTCGATCCTAAGGCCGAATGAAACAGGAAACGGATAATGCAAAAATATGCAAGAAGGGAAAAACCTAACCTATATGCCAGTTTCAAGGTCAATACCTCTCAGATTGGATTGATACGATGAACAAAATTCAAAAGAAAAAAGGTCTCCAAGATCCTGCATATAAGGCCAATAACACTCATCCAAAAGTTAATAAATCCAATATAGATAGAAACTTCAAAAACTAAGAGGCACTACTAAATACAAAACTTGGAAACAACAAACCTAGAATGTACAATATGTACAAGGTACCACACAGCCTTATGACTCATACATGGTAGTATTTTAGGTAGAGCCCATTTCTAGGCTCTGACCAAGAGTCTCTTCGATAGTCAACCTGGAAAGTCTCCCAAAAGGGAAGAAAACACAAACCACGTGGTGTAATTCTTCCCACAGTATAGAAAATGTAGTCATGGCTTCAAGGATAGCCTCATACGAAGGTAATTCAAAATTTGAGAAATCACACGAATGAGGAGGGTCGACAATCCCAAAGGGTGAAGCAAACTGACCATATTCCATATGACGATGAAGGTTCTAGCCAGGACTGGCATAGTCTATCAACAAAGAATAACAAGAATGAGGGATTGAGGATCTACAAATAGTGTTATCAGACTCAAAAGGAGACTCAAGATCACTCGTACCAAGAAGGGGAAGCAAGGTTTCCCATACCCTTGTTAGATAAAAAAAATTGATCAATTGTCGAGACCATGTCTCGAGAAGGCAAACATGATTGCATAGGTTCCTGCTCAGAAGAAATTGAACATCGAGGATAATACACCACATAATTAACTCATGGTGGGGTAGAGTCTACACGAACACTAGGAACATATAAAGGGGAAGCCTAAACTAATGTCAAATTAGGATGGTGATTATCATATGCCAACTGGTCAATACTGATAATGCTTCTATTTTGAGGGAAATACATCACCCAGAAGAGCGTAGACACCACAACATTCATAGCATATACATAATCACACCCAAGAAGCATATTTAAATCTAACAGGCCTTGCATCACTATAACATCGACAAGGACAATATTCCCACCTAACAAGATAGGAAACTAGGGAATAATCCCCAAATAGTCACTAGGACGTTTGTCAAAATCCAATAGCTCATGTGAAGCAAACAAAAGCTCATGAAAACCCAAAGCTTGCCAGGTTGAGGATGATAAAATACTTGCAGAGGCTCCTTCATCTACAATACATCGGTAAATGTTTTTTGAATTAATTTCAACCCTTATTTGAAAGGGTGTAGAAGAAGGAAGATGAGGCCCAATAAGGTCATTCCAATCAAAGGAAACCATCCTAATACTTGGAGGGGGCGTGCTCGAAGCGAGTGGAATGGCCCCTTGTTTTGAAAGTACTGAACTAGAAATGATAAAAACATAGTCAGTAGACACATCACTCCCCATCAGAAGAGTGGGATTATCCAAATATTTCATCGGCGTGACCACTTTGGTAGACTCGACACTTTCGAAGAGGTGGGATCAGTCAAATATTGCATTAGCATGACCATTTTGGTAGACTCGACACTCACTAAGAGAAGAGTGGGATCAACTGAAGATTGTATCGGCTTGACCACTTTGGTAGACTTGACACTCTCCAAGAGAAGAGTGGGATCAGCTGAAGATTGGATCAGCCCGACCACTTCCTCAACCACTGGTTGAATAGGCTGCAATAAAACATGGTTTGAGGGTGCATCACCCCCCCAAAAGGAGTGGGATCGACCAAATATTGCATCAGCACAACCAATTTCTCAACCACTGGCTGAATAGACTGCGAGACAACATGGTCTAAAGGCACATCACCCCCCAAAAGAGGAGTGGGGTTGGTCGAAGACTACATCGACATGACCACTTTCTCAACCATTGGCTGAATAGACTATGAGACAACATGGTATAAAGGAGCATCACCCCCCAAAAGAGAAGTGGGGTTGGCCGAAGACTGCATCGGCATGACCACTTCATCAAACAAAGGCTGAATAAACCGTGAAGAAACGTCAAAAGACTTAGAATCACAAAATCTTGTAGACAGGGACCATAATCTTCGTGCCTCTGGAAGGCCAGGGCATAAATGAGGAAGGTGATCTCTCTTGCAAATATTACAAGGGAACTTGGGATTACATCCTATCCGTCTATGTTTCTCACCAGAATCAATGCCCCCAGCATGAATAGCAGTGGTCAGTTTCTTTTCCTCAACATGAATCACAGAGGTTGTTGACAACTCTCCAACATGACTAGAATAGGTTGGTGATTGGTCGATAACATGACTCGTAGAGGCTATAGAACTATCGCCAATATGATTAGCAGTCACTACACGTTTTCCCCCAGCATGACTTGCAGAGGTTGGGTTCTTTCCCCCAGTATGACTTGCAGAGGCTGGGTGTTGGTCTTCAACATGACTCGCAGAGTTTGAGCACTTATCTCCAACATGACTCACAGAGGTTGGTGATTTATTCTTTTTATTCTTCCTCTTTCTATTTCATTTAGACTTCTGGTTACTAGTAGCTAGACTTTCACTAAAGAAGGCAGAAGGAGGAGGAGTAGACTTTGTTGATGAAGGAACATTAACATGATGCTTGTGACATAAGGTGCTTAGTTGAGAAGCGTCAAGAGCATCTGGGACATTTGGAATGGTACCCAACCAAACCGGTAGTCCCACATTCAACCTAGGAATGTACAAAGTGGCCATCAAAGGGACACCAATGTTTTTGAAGAAAGGAAAAACACAAAAATCCCCTTGTGAAGGGGTTCCTTGGTTGGTATCGTCAGGAAATTTTTCCATGAAGATATTATGCACAAGTTCTCCTCTTGTGGGATCATCAACTTTGTAAAAGTCTCACACACTGAATCAGGCAAACCAGTGTTATAAAAAAATGCCTATAAGGAGGTGGCTCCACATTTCTAAGAAGAATACCCAAAATTCCTCTTGACCAATGGAGTGGGAGGTCTGCCACCTTAGGTCAAAGACCCAAATCAATGACTGACTAAATCGCTATGGAAAACTAGGGAGCACAGAGCACACCACTAAGAAGAAAACTGTAACACCCTGTTTCCCCCAGTTTGTAAATATAACTATATGGGCCAAGGAACTATGAAAAACTTAAAAGTGTGAATGTTTGATTTGATGGACCTCGTGTCGAAGGTCAATGAATGTAAATTATGTTATTTTAATAGAAAATGGTTACGTGTTGCATGACTTTTGAAAGAGGGGATGTGCTAAGAGAAACCACAAAATGTTGTGAAAGGTGGTTGAGGGGACCAGTAATGGTTGCGTTAACCTCCACCGAACTAGTACCATGCTTGAATTAATTTATCAGATCAGAAAAACCCTCTGACCCTGGAATGAATTACAGTCAGGTTGGTAGGTGGGAAGGCCTCCTCAAGAGTTAATGAGGGGATGGGGCAGACTGCCCATCTGTAAGGCTTCTAGACCTGACCACGGACTAGGAATTTGAGGCACACACAATCTTGCTGAGGAAGGAAAGAAAGGAAGTGTGGTGGGTAGAGGGATACCTGTGAAGAACATGCAGAGATGAGAGAGGAATTTCTCGGGTCCGAGGAAGGGCTAAAAGAGGAACAGTGAGTTCTGATCATAGAAAAATAGAGATTAAGCTGGGAGAAAGAGAGTAACCTTCGTCTTGATCTATTTCTGTATTGGGAGAAGGAGAGTAACCTTCGTCCCTAACTTTCATTGATATGGAAGTAAGAGATTGAATCTCAAAGCATCATGGTTTAAAATCGAGGGTGGCCAGTGATAAATCCATTGGAGTGACTGAGCCTATGGTTGGGTGGAAACGAGCACCCCTTTCAGCGGTCGCATCACGCTCTATGGTTCTGATAAGTGTTTTCTTCCCTTATGTTTTGAATTGTAAACAATGGATGCATGCGAGTATTTATATGTCTATAAAGGGTTCTTTCTCTATATTAAATGATTAAGTTATGAGTATGCATTCGTTCCCTTGAGAACCTATATTTCTACCTGATTTTCCATACGCCCTAGTTTAGTCGCTTGAAGACATTTTTCCCATCATTCCAAAGTCAGAGAAAGCCTCTTGGCATAGCTACCATTTTGGTAACCTCACAAGTTACCTTGACTTGATTCAGAGCTTAAATCTCTGCGAGTTGGGAAGGCATTTCCTTCAGATCAATAGTCTAGGGGACTCTGAACCTGTGCCTATTTCCTTAACCAAAAACCCGACTAAGAGCGAGGATCATAGCCTAATAGTTATATGAAGACCCACGTGACTTGGGTCTAGGAACCTTAGAACTCGAAGCTACGAGATGTCAAATTTTTAAGACCATCAATATATGGATGGAGATCGAGGGTGGAGAATCATTGCAGAGCGCGGAGGTGAAAGTAGCGGACGTGCTATTTCGCAGCCTACAGTTCACCATTGTCGTTGATCTCATCGGCTGGAATATCAAGGACATCGATTCGACCAAGTTGGGCGAGTACTTCCAGATTGCGGAGGTTAATTTCTCTGATAACGAGCACACACGTTGGGACCCCATAATTGTTGTGAACCGTCGATCGACGAACACCTCAGTACTAGTCAGATCATGACCGCTAGACCCTAAATAGTTGTGAGATGGGTGGTTGTGAGCCCTTTTGGAAATCCGTGAAGTAATGGAGTCCCTCGGTACCATTGGTGTGAGAGAATCGAAAATCTCAGAAGAGATAACGTTTTCAAGAACGAAGGCGATACCCGAGATATCCAGACTCACAAGAGGAGTGAAGGTTGAGACCTTTGAACATCTACCAAACTCTCCCAAGTTGAAAGACATCAAAATATTATAAGGAGGAGCGACAAATGCTGTCAGAATGGCTGCGGGGAGAATCCTAGACCATTAGATCAGCATCTAGGGAAGCAGAGGAGAAACGATGGGAAGAAACAGATCCTAACCGTTGGATCTGAGCACGAAGGGATGATAGTCGTTCAATATAAGGTAAGGTGCATGATATTTAACGTTTGTGTGTATGGGAGGGTGGATTGGCCAAGGCCCCGAAGTTGATCCTAGCCATTGATTGCTAGGAGACATGTGTCAGCAGATCAATAACTCTAGAGAAATGACTTCGAGAGTTTCAGATTGAGAGTTGAAACTCCTGAAGCCCAGAGAGATAGATTCCCAAAGTAAATCTAAACCGTCAGATTGAAAGGGGCATGTGGTAGAGATCCATTTTCCTCAAGCGAAAGTAAAGTTTGAGATTTGAGGTTCCCGAATCTCGGAGAGTCGAAGGAGATCTGAACCGTCAGATATAGAGGGACACGCGACAACAAATCATGGACTTTGGAGGAATCGCCTCAAAAGTTTCAGATTGAGAGTTGAAACTATCGAAGGCCGAAGTGCCGAAGAACCAAGAGCCGTCGATTTGCGAGGAGGCACTTGTCAATAGAGCATGGGATCTAGGTGAATTGTATTAAAGTTTTCAGTTGAGAGTTAAGATTTCCGAACCCCGAAGAATCGAAGTGAATCTAGACTACCAGATCCAAAGTGACACGTGGCGGTAGATCATGGACTTCAGAGAAATTTGTTTGAGAGTTTTCATTTGAGATTTGAGACTCCTGAATTCTGAAGACCCATACAGCCGAAGTAAATCTCAAGCGTCGGATCGTCCGAGGAGAATCTAGACCATCTGATCTAGAAGAGACGTGGCATAGATCTGTGGATTCCGGGTGAAGTCCTGAAGTAATCCATAACCATCAGATCAAGAGGACAGGTGGCATAAATCTGTATATTTAAGGTGAAGACCCGAAGTAAGCCTCAACCATTTGATTCAAGTGGACACGCGGTAGGAATTCACATACTTCGATGGGAAGTGAAGTTGATATTTGATATCTCGGAAGTCCAGAGACCTGAAGGAAATATCCACTGTTGATCGAGAAAAGGACCGCAGGACCGTTGATCTAGTTGAAAGGTCAAATCCTCGAAGCAGAGGCAGAGCCGTTGATTGAGAAGAATAGGTGTCCGCAAATCATCAACTCCAAAAGATTGACGTACGGAAGAAAAGAAAGTTTGAGACTTGAGAATTCCGAAGTCTGAAATTCTGAAACAAATCACAACCGTTGATTTGAAAGAGGTCAGATATGATCTGCAAATTTGAAAGGGATAGATCTGAGCCGTTAGTTCAGAGACACCATCAATATCATGAGGTCGAAGGTCCCATAGCATTGCAGAGATCAGAGGTATGAGAACTTTAAAAAGTTGAGGGCGGGCCGCAATCCAAACCATGGTTTTGGAGAAAGGACACGTGGAGGCTCGAGGAAAATTGCGGGACGAAAAGTAGTTTGATTTCAAACCACCTTCGGTCGCACCCACAATTGTGTGTTTGTGTGAGGTCATCGCCCAAGGTCACATCTAATAAGGGGCCAACAGAAAAGGGGCTAACGTCAACTCTGAGACTTTGTTGAAGCACGGAGGAGAAGGTCGCGGGCATCATAGGTTATCCGACTATCAAGGTCTCAAAGTCTCGTTTGACTTAGAGAATCATAGAATCTTGACTGGAGGGTCAGGCTGAGTCCCATACTTTCCAAATTAGAACCTGTGGAGAGAGAGAATTTGTTCCTGGAAGGAGGACGATTTTTTATTTTATTTTTAGCCTCGTCGTGGGTGTGTTACAAATTGGTATCAGAGCATGGTTACAACACTTGGCCTTCTTGGGCTTACATAAGAGTCGCTTAAAAATCTATTTGGAGTACTTTTAAAAGTGTGACACCCTACCTTACCTCTTTCTTAAAAATTCTGGTTAAAAATGTTATTAAAGAAAAGAATGAAACTTTCTACTGTGTGTATGCATTTAAGAAATTGAACCGTGTATTGTTCATGAACTAATAAACTGTTAGCTAACAATAAGTGTTTTTTTCAACACTCGAGCTGTCAGTAAATCACAGGAAAAATCCATGACTAAAGGATGGTGACGTGTCATGAAGTGGGGGATGGATCCCACAATAGAGATGAAAAATATGATGAAAGGAGGGCAGTGGAAACCCCTCCAGATTTGGCTGAAATTGTAAGGAGCCTCAGGGCCGAATTACAGAGTTGCAAGGCTGGAAATGGGAGATTGATAAAGGAGCAAGAAAAACAGACAGAAATTAATGCAGTCTTGCTGCAGAGGTTATCCGACATACACAGGCAACTACATCATGAACCCGCAACCAGTCATGTGGATCGACTACATAAGAAGAGAAGTCAAATTCCACCTGCGATCTAAAAACATGACTCCATAAGTGACCACACTGGGAAAAATACCTCGAAGAAGACCCAGCTTGGAGGCAGGGGACACTCATCGGTGGAGTCCTCTGGAAGGGAAGTTGGTAACTCCAAAGGATCTTCTAGTAACAGAGCCAACTCACATTCTCGAAGGAAAGGAAAGAAGCAAAAGCGTTCCAAAAATCATGATTTTGAAGAATTAAAGAAAGCCAAACCACCCTCTTTCGATGGAGAGATTAAGAAGGGATAAGAGGATGAATCCTGGATTCTTGGTTTAAATAAATAATTCAGATTCCATGACTACTTTGAAAACTTGAAGGCTCGAATATCCATTTTCAACTTGAATGGGAAGGCTTCCATTTGGTGGGAAGACCTTAGGAATGTGAAAGGAGTCCATGAGAAGGACTTGTCATGGAAAAAGTTCGAGAAATACTTCAGGAAGTAGTATCTGTCAGAGAAATACATGGATGGGAAGACTAAGTAGTTCTATGAACTCAGGTTGGGGCAACTCACCATAGACGAATTTGTAAATAAATTCTTTGAACTACTGAGGTATGTACCCTACATAAAAGATGAAAAAGTAAAAATCCAATGGTTCATTAGTGGGTTACCTCATACCTACTGGGACAGTATTGAGTTTGACGAACCAAATACCTTAGAAGAAACTATCCAGAAGGTGAGGTATTTTTATGAACAGTTTGGGAGTAAGACAAGACCTCGCGAGGACTAGAAGACTAGGAGTAATTCGAGATTCCAGAAGAAAGGGTTTAAATCATCAAGATTCAAGAAATATGGAAAATATTCTATAAGGATCCTTCCTACTAGAAGTGTATATCAACAAAATTTACCCTCTCAAAGTAGAAATAAACCTTTGAATACAACCCCAGGAAAGACTGATAACCTAAATAAGGAACCCTTTAAATGCTGGGGTTTTGGAGAAGATCATTGATTGAGGGACTACCCACACAGACAACAAAATAGTAAGAGGGTATACAATATCCAAGAATCTACCACCATCAATGATGTGACTAGGATCATGTCGCGAATCTATGCAACCTTGGACAATAATCAAGCCGACCACCAAGCTTCAGTAGTGGATTTGGAAGGTATGATCGCCAACCATATAATTTTTATTTTAATTGACCTAGGTTATAATTTGAGTTATGTGGCCCCTCAGACTATTGATAAGTGTAAACTGCAACCAATTAGACATGTTAAACCATGGTTGGTGCAATTAGCCACTGGGACCAAAAGAAAAGTGGCAGAGTTCATACCTTTCTGTCAATTCATCATGGGTGGATTGCCCACCCGAGAGACCCTTAACATAATTTCCCTGGGATCTTATGACTTGTTGATTGGTATGGATTGGTTGGCTGCTTATAAAACTAAATTGGACTGTTATCATAAAACTCTATAATGTGTAAATGAAGAAGGGATAAAGACGACACTCCAAGGGATTCAGAAGCATGTCTCAGTGAGGCAAATATCATCCCTTCAAATAAAAAAGTATTGTAGAAAGGGGTGTTCCTTATATGCCATACATGTATTGGAATCTGTTGAAGATGACCAACCAAACCTAGAGGACCACCCCATATTAAGAGAATACAAGGAAGTGTTCCCAGAAGAGGTACCAGGTCTACCTCCGAGAAGGGATATTGACTTCTCGATAGAACTTACACCAGGAATGGTACCAACATCTAGAACACCATATAGGATGAGCACGCCAGAGCTGGTTGAGCTCAAGATACAACTAAAGGAGATGATGGACAAAGGCTACATCCAACCCAGTGTATCTCCATGGGGAGAACCCATCTTGTTTGTGAAAAATAAATATGGCACACTCCGACTGTGCATAGATTACATACAACTCAATAAGACAACCATAAAGAACAAGTACCCCTTACTAAGAATTGATGACCTGTTCGACCAATTGGGAGGTGCTTCCATCTTCTTGAAGATCGACTTAAGGTCTGGATACCACCAAGTCCAGATTAAGGATTAAGACATCCACAAAACAACCTTCAGAACGAGGTATGGTCACTATGAATTTGTGGTGGTGCCATTTGGGTTAACCAATGCCCTCGCCACTTTTATGTGCTTGATGAATAATGTACTCAACAAATTTCTGGAAAAATTTGTATTGGTTTTCATTGATGATATCCTAATATACTCCAAGAAAATGGAGGAGCATGAAGAACATCTTAGAATCGTACTTCAAGTACTAAGAGAGCATCAACTCTACGCTAATTTTAGCAAGTGCGACTTCTTTCATAAGAAAGTCCATTACCTAGGCCATGTCATTTCTAAAGAAGGGGTGGCAGTGGACCCCGACAAGATCAAATCTATTATGGAATGGCCTACCCCAAAGGATGTATCCGATATTAGATCCTTCATGGGCTTAGCAGTATACTATAGAAGGTTCATAAAAGGGTTTTCCAAGATTGGTTGTCCAATCACTACCCTTCAGAAAAAGGGGATTAAATTTATTTGGACATCAAAATGTGAAGAAAGATTTCAGGAACTGAAATACCTCCTGACCCATGCACCCATGCTAAAGATTGCAGATCTGGATAATGATTTCCTCGTGTGTACATATGCCAGCAAGGAAGGAATCGGAGGAGTCCTTATGAAAGAGGGACGTGTAATTTGCTACCTGTCCAGGAAATTAAATGAGCATGAGATCAATTATGTGACCCATGACCTAGATTTAGATGCCATAGTACATAATTTAAAAATGTGGAGGCACTACCTCCTGGGTAGAAGATTTGTTCTTATGACAGACCATTGTGGATTGAGACACATGTTTGATCAACCAAAACTCAATCCTAGGCAAGCTAGGTGGATGGCTCTCATAAGTGAATTCCATTTAGAAATCAAACACATAAAAGGAAAGGAAAATAGGGGGCCGATGCCCTTAGCATAAGTATAAAAATGATTCATCTGGAAGTAGTAAGCACCTGTGGAACTGATGTCAGGGAAAGAGTCAAAAATTCACAAGAGACAGATGCATTGTTCAAGACCATGACCTCATACCTAAGACAAGAGCCTACAGGGATGAAGTATGAAGGCTACCAGATGCTCGAGGAAGGGATGCTGACTTACAGAAATAGATTGTATATTCCAAACTGTGACGACTTGAAGAGGTTCATAATGGATGAACTACATAAAAGACCATATACTGGTCACCCAGGATATCAGAAGATGATCATGACCACTAGGAAACAATTCTATTGGCCGGGGTTGAAGAAAGACATAGCTAACTATCTAGATAAGTGCCTATAATTCCAACAAGTTAAGGCATAACACCAGCATCCAGCAGGATTGTTACAACCCCTACCAATCCCATAATGGAAATGGGAAATCATCTCCATGGATTTCATGACCGGATTACCAAATTTGACCAAGCAAAATGATGCCATCATGGTCGTGGTGGAAAAACTGAGTAAGTCTACCCATTTCATCCCTGTCAAGTCAACCTGCAAGGCAATAGATATTGCCAACATATTCATGAAGGAGATCTTCAGAATGCATGGCATGCCCAAGGAAATTATATCTGATAGAGACACCAAATTTACTTCAAGATTTTGGAAATCCCTAATGGATGGATTTGAGACTAAATTGTTGTTCAACACAACCTATCACCCTCAAATGGATGGAAAAACAGAAAGAGTTAACCAAATAGTGGAAGACATGCTAAGGATGCATGTAATGCACCAGCCTAAGAAGTGGGAAGACTACCTACCATTGGTAGAATTTGCCTACAACAACGGTTATCAAGAATTCTTGAAGATGAGCCCTTTTGAAGCCCTCTACAGTAGACAGTGCAAGATTCCAATCAGCTGGAATAATCCAGTGGACATAATTACAATCGGACCCGACATAATGAAATAAATGGAACAACAAGTAATTCAGATAAAGAAAAATCTAAAGATTTCTCATGATAGGCAGAAAAGTTATGCCGATAGGAAAATAACTCCTCAAGAGTTCAAGACAGGAGACCATGTCTACCTCAGAGTTAGACCCAGGTAGAGTTCCCTGAGAATGGGAGCCTGTGCCAAGTTGGCACCTTGGTATTGTGGACCCTTTGAATTCTTATATAGGGTGGGACCTGTAGTCTATAGGCTAGCACTTCCTGTCACTGTAAAGGCACATAATGTTTTTCATGTTTCATTATTGAATAAATATCTACATGATGCTAAGCATATAATTGACTAGTCTATGATTCAAGTGGATCCGGAGGGAGAATTCCTGCCAGAACCCCAATGCATATTAGACAGGAAGGAAACCTCACTCAGGAACCGAACCATTGCACATGTCAAGGTGCAGTGGAAACACTTTGGCCCAGATGAGGCTACATGGGAAATGGAGGGTGCCATGAGACATGCATATCTGATTTTGTTTACTCCTGTACATTCATGTCATGATGACAAATAGAACACCGAGGATGATGTTCCTTTAAGGGGGAGGGAATTATAACACCCTGTTTCCCCCAGTTTGTAAATATAACTATATGGGCCAAGGAACTATGGAAAACTTAAAAGTGTGAATGTTTGATTTGATGGACCTCGTGTAGAAGGTCATTGAATGTAAATTTTGTTATTTTAATAGAAAATGGTTACATGTTGCATGCTGAAAGAGGGGATGTTCTAAGAGAGACCATGAAATGTTGTGAAAGTTGGTAGAGGGGACCATGAATGGTTGCGTTAACCTCCATTGAACCAGTACCATGCTAGAATTAATTTCTCAGATCATAACAACACTCTGACCCATGAATTAATTACAGTCAATCTGGTAGGTGGGAAGGCCTACTCAAGAGTTAATGAGGGGATGGGGCAGACTACCCATCCGTAAGGCTTCCATACCTAACCACGGACTGGGAATTCAAGCCACACACAATCTTGTTGAGGAAGGAAAGAAAGGAAGTGTGGTGGGCAGAGGGAGACCCGCAAAGAAAATGTAGAGATGAGAGAGGAATTGCTCAATCTGAGGAAGGGATGAAAGAGGAACATTGAGTTTTGATGATAGAAAAATAGAGATTAAGTTGATAGAAGGAGAGTAACCTTCGTCCCGATCTATTTCTGTATTGGGAGAAGGAGAGTAACCTTCGTCCTTAACTTTCATTGAGATGGAAGTAAGAGATTGAATTTCAAAGAATTGTGGTTTAAGCTTGGGGGTGGCCAGTGATAAATCCATTGGAGTGACTGAGCCTATGGTTGGGTGGAAACAAGCACCCCTTTTAGCGGTCGCATCACGCTCTATGGTTCTGATAAGTTTTTTCTTCTCTTATGTTTTGAATTGTAAACAATGGATGAATGCGAGTATTTATATGTATATAAAGGGTTCTTTCTTGGTACTAAATGATTAAGTTATGACTATGCGTTTGTTCCCTTGAGAACCTATATTTCTGCCTGATTTTCCATACGCCCCAGTTTGGTCGCTCGAAGACGTTTCTCCCAGGGATTTACATCATTGTTCCAGAGTTGGAGCAAGCCTCTTGGCATAGCTACCATTTTGGTAACCTCATAAGTTACCTTTCCTTGATTCAGAGCTTATAGATCTGCAAGTTGGGAAGGCGTTTCCCTCATATTAGTAGTCTAGGAGACTCTGAACCTGCGCCTATTTCCTTAACCAAAAACCTGACTAAGAGCGGGGATCATAGCCTAAGAGTTATATGAAGACCCACGTGACCTGGATCTAGGAACCTTGGAACTCGAAGCTCTGAGATGTAAAATTATTACAACCATTGATCTATGGACATAGATCGAGGGTGGGGAATCATTGCAGAGTGTGAAGGTGAAAGTAGATGATGTGCTAGTTCATGGCCCACAATTCACCATTGTCGTTGATCTCGTCAACTGGAAGATCAACGACTCTGATTCGACCAAGTTGGGCGAGTACTTCCAGATTATGGATGTTAAGTTATCTGATAAAGAGAACACATATTGGGACCCCGCAATTGTTGTGAACCATCGATCGAAAAACACTTCAGTACTGGTCGGATCATGACCGCCAGACCCTAAATAGTTGTGAGATGGGTAGTCACGAGCCCTTTTGGAAATCCGCAGAGTAAGGGAGTCCCTTGGTACCGTCGGTGTGAGAGAATCGAAAACCTCAGAAGAGATAACATTTTCAAGAATGAAGGCGAGACTCGAGATATCTAGACTTGCAGGAGGAACAAAGTCTGAGGCCTTTGAACATCTACCAAACTCTCCCAAGTCGGAAGACATCAAAATATCAGAAGGAGGAGCGACAGCAGTCGTCAGAATGACTATGGGGAGAAGCCTAGACCGTTATATCAACATCTAGGGAAGCATAGGAGAAACACTCAGAAGAAATAGATACGAACCATTAGATCTGAGCATGAAGGGATGATAGTCATCCAATCTAAGGTAAGGTGCATGAGCTTTAATGTTTGTGTGTACAGGAGGTTGGACTGACCAAGGTCCCGAAGTCCCAAAGTTGATCCTGGCCATTGATCTCTAGGAGACACATGTCAGTAGATCAGTAACTCCGGTGAAATGACTTCAAGAGTTTCAAATTGAAAGTTGAAACCCCCGAAGCCCAGAGAGCCGTAGTCTCGAAGTAAATCTCAACCATCATAATGAAAGGGACATGTGGTAGAGATCCATTTTCCTCGAGCGAAAGTAAAGTTTGATATTTGAGGTTCTCGGAGAGCTGAAGGATATCTGAACCGTCAGATCCAGAGGGACACGTGATGACAGATCATGGACTTCAGAGGAATCACCTCGAGATTTTCTTATTGAGAGTTTAAAATCCTGAAGGCCGAAGTGCCAAGGGGACGAAGAACCGAGATTCGTCAATCTACGAGGAGACACTTGTCAACAGATCGCGAGCTCTGGGTGAATTGTATTAGAGTTTTCAATTGAGAGTTAATATTTCTGAACCCCGAAGACCCGAAGTGAATCTGGACCACTAGATCCAGAAGGACACGTGGCGATAGATCGTGGACTCCGGAGAAATCTATTTGAGAGTTTTTAGTTGATATTTGAGACTCCCGAAGTCCGAAGAGGTGGAGAGCCGAAGTAAATCTCAAGCGTCGGATCGTCCGAGTAGAATATGGACCGTCTGATCCAGAAGAGACGTGGCGTAGATATGTGGATTCCGGGTGAAGTCTTGAAGTAATCCATAACCATCAGATCAAGAGGATAGGTGGCATAAATCTATAGATTTCGGGTGAAGACCCAAAGTTATCCTCAACCATTCAATTCAAGTGGACACACGACAAGAATCTGCATACTTCGAGGGGAAGTGAAGTTGAGATTTGAGATCTCAGAAGTTTGGAGACCCGAAGGAAATCTAGACCGTTGATCGAGAAAAGAGCTGCAGGACCGTTGATCTAGTTGAAAGGTCAAATCCTTGAAGTAGAGGCAGAGCCATTGATTGAGAAGGACAGTTTTTCGCAAATCATGGATTCCATAATATTGATGTACGAAAGAAAGAAAACTTTGAGACTTGAGAATTCTGAAGTCCGAAATTCCAAAACAAATCACAGTCTTTGATTTGAAAGAGGTCAGATCTGATTCACAGCTTTGAAAGGGATAGATCTGACCTGTTAGTTCAGATACACCATCAAGATCATGAGATAGACGGTCCTATAGCATTGCAGAGATTGGAGGTGCACAAACTTTAAAGAGTTGAGGGCGGGCCACAATCCAAACCACGGTTTTGGAGAAAGGACATGTGGAGGCTCGAGGAGAATTGCAGGCCGAAAATTAGTTTGGTTTCAAACCACCTTCGGTTGCGCCCACAATTATGTGTTTGCGTGAGGTCATTGTTGTAACACCCTGTTTCCCCCAGTTTGTAAAAATAACTATACTGGCCAAGAACTGTGGCAAACTCAAAAATGTGAATGTGTGATGTAAATGGACCTTGTGAAAAAGGTTGATGAATGTGAATAATATTATGAATATATATTGTAGGACTGTTGAGAGGGGATATGCTAAAAAAGAGACCACGATGGTTGAAGAAAGGTGGTGGAAGGCACCTGGAAAGGTGGCATTAAATTCCACCGAAACCAATACCGTATTTGGACTTCACTATCCCGGAGAACCAAGAGCGACTCGCTGGCCCTGAATTAAATGACTCGCCAGGACTGGCAAATAGAGGGCTCCTCATGAGTAATGAGGGATGGGGGGGGTGGGAAAGAGCCGCCCATCTGTAGAGCCATCAAGCCTGACCAGTGCGAGGGAAATCGTGCCACACACAACCTCGCAAGAGGAAAAGGCGTGAGGGAGAAGCAGGAAGGGGCAGACGTGAGGGAAAGAAGAGAACTCTGGAAAAATGCAGAGTGAGTGATAGCAGAGAAGGGGGAGTGTAACCCTCGTTCTTGGTCACTGGAAAACCAAGACGCAGTCTCGCAGCATACTGGTCTCAGCTCGGGGGTGGCTAGTGGTAAATCCGTTGGGATTCGTTGAGCCTACGGTTGGGTGGAAACGAGCACCCCTCTCAGTGGTTGCATCACCTCTGGTGTTATTTCTGATAAGTGTTTTATATCCTGTATCTTGAAGTTTATATGATGATATATATGTTCATATTCTGTGCAATTTATGAATGGTTTGAGCATAAGACTGTCTGTGTGGTGTTTGACCAGAAATGGTGGTTGCATGCTTATAATGGAAAGACCACATATGGCTTATGTTTTACGAATTGCTACCGATCTAAGTCAGACTCCAAGTCTGCTCTCGGGAGATTGTTCCTGTGTTTGTCCTACCTGAAGCCTTGGATAGATTTCCTCCCAAAGGCATCCTTTTTAGACCACTCCCTTACCTTAGAGAAGACCTTCCAGTCTAGTCTTCAAAACCTGGTGTAAATTACCTGAGGACCTGAAGAAGGATGTTAGAGGTTAAGTCTCAAAACCTTGTACGAGGGAGAATGGTCCTCGTAGACCTCAGTATTTCGGCATTTCGGCACCTGGAGTATCTAGGTGCGAGTTTTCTTGCACTCGCGAGTCCCGAAATACCGACCCGCGAAATCCCGAAATGGGAGCATGTGGATAAGAATCGATTGACGGATGACATCCCATTGGAAGATCTATGGTCATTCACGACCATTATATTGGAGGAAGAAACAAGGACACTACATGCCTTAACCCTTTTCCTTTATCTTTGTGAGTAACGAATAAATCGGGACCGTAGATCCCCAAGGTCCGTGGGAGTATCTGGACCATTGGTTTTTCCACATCTAGGGAGCAGTGGGAGAGTGCACAGCATGGGACAGATTTGAACCGTTAGATCTAATTAGAAAACCCGACAGCCGTTGGATCTGTCAGGAGATGCATGAGGGTTAAGCCCTCGTGAACAGAGGAGAATGTCCCAAAAGAGGAGTTGGCATCGGGATTTCGGACTTCAGGATTCCGGAAGTCCTGATGATGAGAGGTTGGGAAAACCTCACAATGAAAGTCCCAAAATAGATCTGAGTCGTCCATCCGTGGAGGATACGTGGCGGAGATTGAGAGTCCATCGGTATTTCGGATATCGGGGATTTGAATTGATAAAGGATTTGTGTCACTGGGGGTCGCAAGTCGCAAAATCGCGAAACGACGAGGACCGTCCGATTAAGGGAGGCCACATGTCGCGAGATCCTCTCGAAGGTTCCAAGGTCTGTAATGACCGTTAGATTTGAGGAAGAGACACAGATCTTAATGCCACGACCCTTTTTACCCTTGCAAGAGATGAAGACATCGGGACCGTCCATCAAGGAGGACAGGTGGCAAAGATTTGACCATTTCGCATATTAGGGATTCATGAGTTGGGAGGTGGAAGCCCAGGCTCTTGGAGTCACGAAGTCCTGAGTCGCGAGATCGCGATGTGATTTGGGCCATTGATTAAAGAGGAAGGACAGTCGTGGGATCTGACATCTCAATACATCGTGTATTGGGGATTGATGCGTTTGGAGGTGGAGTACCAAACCCTTGGAGTCGCAAAGTCCCGAATAGCGAGAAGTAGGAGAAACTTTTGAGTCAGGACCTCCTCGCCATATCACATATCGGGGTCTCGGAGGTTAAGGGGAATCAGTTTCGACTGTAGAAGTCCCGAGCTTGCGAGTTGCGAGAGCTTGTGCAACACGTGGCACGTCTTCTTGGTGGGACCCGCGTGGTTGACAGGTGGATACGCATCACCTAGAGAAGGGAGTCAACACTCTGTTGATTTCTCGCATCTCAGGGATTCACGGGATAAGAGCATGAAGACTCGACGCTTCAACCTGCAAGGTTGAGAGAAGTGAAAAGCGTCAAGGAATGAGTCAACCCGGCGTTGACTTGTCGGATCTCGAGAGTTCACAATAGGAGGGCACGAGAGTTCAACCCACGAACTCACGAGGGTGCAAGTTGTGAGAGGCATCGATATTTAATCCCTAGCCTATGGTTACGCGTGAAGAGCGCTAATAAGGAGGGGCCATACCATATCGAAATCTCGGGTATCGATGATTGGTGAAGAAAGTTAGAGGGTCTTTGACTCACGACTCGCGAGGTCGCGAGTTGTGAAAGGTGCTTGCATTTAGGTGTGTAGGTGGTCTTATTGAGATAGGGACTAAAGAAAGGGAGCTAGTACTTGTCATTAAGCAACGGGTAGATCTGGATGGCCACGGTTTCATTCCGAAGCCCCTTCGCCATTCTACCTTTAAGATTTGACTCACTTGTGTTGATTGAGTCGTGAAACACGAAAAGGCACCTGGTTTGTTTGTCCTGTGGTCCTAACCCACGATCACAGGGAGGTTAACAAGGAAGAACTAGCCTGCGCTAGGCCCCCGTAGGACTTTAGGGATTCTGTCCCTTGAGGAAAAGAAAAAATTTTATTATGCCATAGTGGGTGTGTGAAAAATTGGTATTAGAGCATGGTTACAACGCTTGGCCTGCTTGGGCTCATGAACAAGTTGCGTAGAAGCTCCATTCGAAACACTCTTAAAAAGAGTAACCCCCTGTCTTAACCTTCCTAATCAAAAAGATGAAGTTAAGAATGAAAAACCCCCATTGTGTGTGTGTACATGTAAAAACATGAATTATGTACTGGTTATAAATGAATATAAATATTAACTGACAACCAGTGTTTTCCCTTTTGCACACAAGCAGAAGATCAACCGCGGGAAATTATCAACGCATAGTATGGTGACTCACCAAAAAGTGGGAGAAGGCTCCCACAATAAAGACGAAGAGTCTGATGAAAGGAGGGCAGTAGGGACCCCTCCAGATCTAGCCAAGACTGTGAGGAGCCTCATGGTCGAATTACAAAGTTGTAAGGCTGACAATGAAAGGATGATGAAAGAACAAGAAAAGAAAACATAAAGTAACATAGTTTTACTGCAGAGTTTATCCGATCTACAAAGACAAATGCAGCATGAACCCGAAACTCAGAAACATGGTCATATCAGTGGCCACACTGAGAGGAGCACCTTGAAAAAGGTCCACCCCAGAGGTAAAGGACCAGTGCCAAGTGATTCGTCTGAGAAGGAAGTTGGCGATTCCGAAGGCTCTTCTTGCAGTAGAACCAAGTCCTATTCCAGAAAGAAACAGAAGAAGCAAAAACCTTCCAAAGGTCAAAAATTCGAAAAATTAAAAAAGGCCAAACCACCCTCCTTCGACGGTGAAATAAAGAAGGGAAAGGAAGCAGAGGCCTGGCTGCTTGGACTAAAGAAGTATTTCAGAGTCCATGACTTTTCAGAAAATATGAAGGCCCGAGTGGCCACCTTCAACTTGAATGGAAAGGTTTCCATTTGGTGGGAAGACCTTAAGAATGTGAAAGGGGTTCGCGAAGAGGACCTATCTTGGGAATGGTTTGAGAAATACTTCCGGAAGAAGTATATGTCAGAAAAATATTTCGACAAAAAGACTAAAGAGTTTTATGAACTCAAACTGGGACAACTCACTATAGAAGAGTATGTCAACAAATTCCTTGATTTGTTGAGGTATGTACCCTATATCAAGGCGGAAAAGGAAAAGGTGCAACAATTCATCAGTGGACTACCTAAGGACTACCATAATAGAATTGAATTTGATGAGCCAAAGACTCTAGAAGGCACTATTTGAAAGACAACCTACTGTCATGAACAGTTTGGGCATCGAGCAGAACCTCGCGAATGATGGAAACAGAAGAATAACTCAAGATTCCAGAAAAGGGGGATTAAATCCCCAGGATTTAAGAACTATAAGAAGAACCCAAGAATGAGCTTCCCAGCCCGGAGTATGCACCAACAGAATTTTCCCTCCTTGAGCAGAAATAAAACTTCTGGACCCATATTAGTGAAGACTGATAACCCAAAGAGAGAACCTTTGAAATGTTGGGGCTGCAGGGAAGAACATCTATTGAGAGACTATCCACACCGACAACAGAATAGTCGAAGGATTTATAACATCCAAGAAGCTACTACCATCAATGATGTGGCCAGGAGTGTGCCACAAATTTATGCAGCCTTGGATAATAACCAAGCTGACCACCAAGCTTCAGTAGTGGAAATAGAAGGTATGATTTCCAACCATCAAGTGTCTGTTTTGATTGGCCCTGGTTCAAATTTGAGTTATATAGCCCCTAAAGTTGTTGATAAGTGTAAACTACAGCCAGAAAAACATACTAAGCCATGGTTGGTACAGTTAGCCACTGGCACCAAAAGGAGGATAGTAGAAGCCATACCAGCCTGCCAATTAATGTTGGGTGAATTCCCCACCCAAGCAACCCTTAACATATTACCCCTGGGATCATATGATCTGTTGATTGGTATGGATTGGCTAGATGCCCACAAAGCCAGGTTGGACTGTTACCATAAGACCTTAGAATGTGTAAGTAAGGAAGGGAAGAGGATAACCCTTCAAGGGATCCGAAAACCTGTCTCGGTGAGACAAATATCATCTCTGCAAATGAGAAAGTATTGTTGAAAGGGATGTACCCTATATGCAATACAGGTGTTGAAAACAATCGAAGATGACAAACCAAGCCCTAACGATCACCCTATCCTGTAAGAATACAAATATGTGTTTCTGAAAGAGGTACTGGGTTTACCTCCGAGAAGGGACATAGACTTCTCGATAGAACTTGCACTGGGAGCGGTGTCAGTGTCTAGGACACCCTACCGGATGAGCACACTTGAGTTAGTTGAACTCAAGATGCAATTAAAATAAATGATGGATAAGGGATATATTTGGCCCAATGTATCTCCATGGGGAGCACTAGTCCTATTCGTGAAAAAGAAGGATGGTACCCTTAGATTGTGTATAGATTATAGGCAACTCAATAAGGTAACCATAAAGAACAAGTACCCCTTACCCAGGATCGATGACCTGTTTGATCAATTGGGGGGTGCGTCTATTTTCTCAAAGATTGATTTGAGGTCGGGATACCATCAAGTCTGAATCAAGGGTGAAGACATCCATAAAACTACCTTCCGAATGAGGTATGGTCATTATGAGTTTATGGTGGTGCCATTTGGGTTGACCAATGCCCCTGCCACTTTTATGTGCTTGATGGACAATGTACTCAGCAAGTTCCTAGACAAATTTGTGCTTGTTTTTATTGATGATATATTAATTTACTCCAAGAACATAAAAGAGCATGAAGAGCATATTAGACTTGTGCTGCAAGTGCTAAGAGAACATCAGCTCTATGCCAAATTCAACAAATGTGAATTCTTCCAGAAGAAAATACATTACTTAGGCCATGTTCTCTCCTTACTTAGGCCGATCCAGAAGCTGACTTCCTCGTGTGCACAGATGCCTATAAGGAAGGGCTTAGAGGATTCCTTATGCAGGAAGGAAGTGTGATCTGCTATGAATCCCAAAAATTGAATGAGCATGAAGTCAACTATGTGACCCATGATCTAGAGTTGGCTTCCATAGTGCATGCCTTGAAAATGTGGAGGCATTACCTCCTGGGGAGAAAATTTGTACTTATGACAGATCACTGTGGATTGCGATACCTATTTGATCAACCAAAGCACAATGCTAGACAAGCTAGGTGGATGGCCCTCCTTAGCGAGTTTGATTTCGAGATCAAACACATTAAAGGAAAGGAAAGTAGGGTGGCTGATGCCCTTAGCAGAAGTATGAAAACAATTCACCTGGCAGCGATGAGCACTTGTGAGATAGATGTCAGAGAAAGAGTCGGAAATGTGCAAAAGACAAATCCATTTGTCCAGACTGTGACCATGTACCTATAGCAAGAACCCGCCGGAGTAAAATATGAAGGCTATCAGATAACCGAAGGAGGTCTGCTCACTTACAGAAACATATTTTATATTCCATCATGTGACGACTTGAAGAGGTTCATTATGGATGAACTACATAAAAGACCCTACTCGGGTCATCCAGGATACCAGAAAATGATCACTGCCACCAAGAAACAATTTTATTGGCCTGGATTGAAGAAAGACATAGCCGAGTACCTAGCCAAATGCATAGAGTGCCAACAGGTTAAAGTAGAACATCGACACCCAGCAGGATTATTGCAACCTTTACCAATCCCAGAATGGAAATGGGAAACCATCTCCATGGATTTCATCACTGAATTACCAACCTCAACCAAATAAAATGACGCCATTATGGTGGTGGTGGAAAAATTGAGAAAGTCTTCTCACTTCATCCCCGTCAAGTCGACCTATAAGGCAATCGATATCGCCCAGGTATTCATGAAATAGGTATTCAGACTACATGGTATGTTGAAAGAGATCGTGTCTGATAGAGACACGGAATTTACTTCCAACTTTTGGAAATCACTGATGGCTAGTTTAGAGACCAAGTTGTTGTTCAACACCGCCTATCACCCTCAAACCGATGGACAGACAGAAAGAGTGAATCAAATACTTGAAGACATGCTAAGAATGCATGTAATGCATCAACCCAAGAAGTGGGAAGACTACCTGCCACTGGTAGAATTCGCCTACAACAACGGCTACCAAGCATCCTTAAAGATGAGTCCCTTCGAAGCCCTCTATGGTAGACCGTGTAACACTCCAGTTAGCTGGAGTAATCCTGTAAACAGGATTTATTTTGGACCCGACATGTTGAAAGAAATGAAACATCAGGTGACTTAGATAAAACAAAACCTGAAGGTCGCTCAGAACCGACAGAAAAGTTATGTCGACCAAAAGAGAACCTCAAGAGAGTTCAATTCGGGAGACCATGTATATCTCAGAGTTAGGCCCAGGAAGAGTTCTCTGAAAATGGGAGCTTGTGCCAAGTTGGCACCTCGGTATTGTGGACCCTTTGAGGTTCTAGATAGAGTGGGACCTGTAGCCTATAGGCTAGCACTTCCACAGTAAAAGCACATAATGTTTTCCATGTTTCATTATTGAAGATATATGTACATGATGATAATCATATAATTGACTGGTCTGTGATCCAGGTGGAAACAGAGGGAGAATTTCTACCAAAACCTCAGTGCATACTGTACAGAAAGGAAACCCCGCTCTAGAACCGAACGATTGCACAGGTCAAGGTGCAGTGGAAACATTTTGGCCCAGATGAGGCTACATGGGAATGGAGGATGCCATGAGACAGGCATATTCGATTTTGTTTACTTATGTACATGCATGTCATGTTGATAGATAATAACATCGAAGATGATGTTCCTTTAAGGGGGAGGGAATTGTAACACCCTATTTCCCCCAGTTTGTAAAAATAACTATACTGGCCAAGAACTGTGGCAAACTCAAAAATGTGAATGTGTGATGTAAACGGACCTTGTGAAAAAGGTCGATGAATGTGAATAATATTATGAATATATATTGCAGGACTGCTGAGAGGGGATATGCTGAAAAAGAGACCATGATGGCTAAAGAAAGGTGGTGGAAGGAACTTGGAAAGGTGGCGTTAACTTCCACCGAAACCAATACCATATTTGGACTTCATTGGCCCGAAGAACCAAGAGTGGCTCACTGGCCCCGAATTAAATGACTTGCTAGGATTAGCAGGTAGAGGGCTCCTCATGAGTAATGAGGCATGGGGGGGGGAGAAAGAATCGCCCATCCGTACAGTCATCAGGCCCGACCAGTGCGAGGGAAATCGCGCCACACGCAACCTCACAAGAGGAAAAGGCGTGAGGGAGAAGCGGGAAGGGGCAGACGTGAGGGAAAGAAGAGAACTCTGGAAAAATGCAGACTGAGTGATAGCAGAGAAGGGGGAGAGTAACCCTCATTCTTGGTCACTGGAAAACCGAGACACAGTCTCGCAACATCATGGTCTCAGCTCGGGGGTGGCTAGTGGTAAATCCGTTGGGAGTTGTTGAGCCTACAGTTGGGTGGAAACGAGCACCCCTCTCAGCAGTTACATCACCTCTGGTGTTATTTCTAATAAATGTTTTATATCCTGTATCTTGAATTTTATATGCTGATATATATGTTCATAGTCTGTGCAATTTATGAATGGTTTGAGCATAAGTTTGTCTATGTGGTGTTTTGACCAGAAATGGTGGTTGCATGCTTATAATGGAAAGACCACGTATGGCTTATGTTTTACGAATTTCTACCGATCTAAGTCAGACTCCAAGTCTTCTCTCAGGAGATTGTTCCTGTGTTTGTCCTACTTGAAGCCTTGGATATATTTCCTCCCAAAGGCATCCTTTTTAGACCACTCCCTTACCTTAGAGAAGACCTTCCAGTCTGGTCTTCAAAACATGGTGTAAATTACCTGAGGACCTGAAGAAGGATGTTAGAGGTTAAGTCTCAAAACCTTGTATGAGGGAGAATGGTCCTCGTAGACCTCAGCATTTCGGCGTTTCGGCACCCAGAGTATCTAGGTGCGAGTTTTCTTGCACTCGCGAGTCCCAAAACCCCAACCCGCAAAATCCCGAAATGGGAGCGTGTGGATAAGAATCGATTGACGAACGAGATATCGTCGGAAGATCTGTGATCATTCACGACTGTTAGATTGGAGGAAGAAACGAGGATGCTACATGCCTTAACCCTTTTCCTTTATCGTCGTGAGTAACGAAGAAATCGGGATCGTAGATCCCCAAGGTCCATGGGAGTATCTGGACCATTGGTTTTTCCATGTCCAGGGAGCAGTGGGAGAGTGCACAACGTGGGATAGATCTGAACCGTCAGATCTTAGTTAGAAAACTCGACAGCCGTTGGATTTGTCAGGAGATGCATGAGGGTTAAGCCCTCATGAAGAGAGATGAAAGTCCCGAAAGAGGAGTTGGCATCGGGATTTCAGACTTCAGGATTCCGGAAGTCCCGATGATGAGAGGTCGGGAAAACCTCATAATGAAAGTCTCGAAATAGATCTGAGCCATCCATCCATGGAGGATATGTGGCGGATATTGAGAGTCCATCGGTATTTCGGATACCGGGGATTCGAATTGATAGAGGATCTGTGTCACTGGGGGTCACAAGTCGCGAAATCACAAAACGACGAGGACCGTCCGATTAAGGGAGGCCACATGTCGCGAGACCCTCTCGAAGGTTCCAAGGTCTGTAATGATCATTAGATTTGAGGAAGAGACACAGATCTTAATGCCACGACCCCTTTTACCCTTGCAAGAGATGAAGACATCGAGACCGTCCATGAAGGAGGACAGGTGGCAGAGATTTGACCATTTCGCATATCGGGGATTTGTGAGTTGGGAGGTGGAAGCCCAGGCTCTTGGAGTCACGAAGTCCTGAGTCGCGAGATCACGATGTGATCTAGGCCGTTGATCAAAGAGGAAAGACAGCCATGGGATCTGATGTCTCGATACATCGCATATCGAGGATTCGTGCGTTTGGAGGTGGAATAGCAAACCCTTGGAGTCGCGAAGTCTCGAATAGCGAGAAGTAGGAGCAACCTTTGAGTCAGGACCTCCTCGCCATATCACATATTGGGGTCTCGGAGGTTGAGGGGAATCAGTTTCGACTGTAGAAGTCCCGAGCTTGCAAGTTGCGAGATCTTGTGAAACACGTGGCACGTCAGCTTGGTGGGACCCGCATGGTTGATAGGTGGATACACGTCGCCTAGAGAAGGGATTCGACACTCTGTTGATTTCTTGCATCTCGGTTATTCACGGGATAAGAGTGTGAAGGCTCGATGCTTCAACCTAGGAGGTTGTGAGAAGCAAAAAATGTCAAGGAAGGAGTCAACCCGGCGTTGACTTGTCGCATCTCGGGAGATCGCAACAGGAGGGCATGAGAGTTCAACCCATGAACTCATGAGGGTACGAGTTGCAAGAGGCACTGGTATTTAAGCCCTAGCCTATGGTTATGCGTGGAGAGATCTAATAAGGAGGGGCCATACCATATCACAATCTCAAGTATCGACGATTGGTGAAGAAAATTCGAGGGTCTTCGACTCACGACTCGTGAGGTCGCGAGTTGTGAAAGGTGCTTGCATTTAGGCGCGTAGGTGGTCCTATTGATATAGGGACTAAAGAAAGGGAGCTAGTACTTGTCGTTAAGCAGCGGGTAGATCTGGATGGCCAGAATCTACACGCCCAGATCTACGGCCAGGGTTTCATTCCGAAGCCCCTTCACCATTCTACCTTTAATATTTGACTCACTTGTGTCGACTGAGTTGCGAAACATGAAAAGGCGCCTAGTTTGTTTGGCATGTGTTCCTAACCCACAATCACAGGGAGGTGAACAGGGAAGAACTAGCCTGCGCTAGGCCCCCGTAGGACTTCCGAGATTCTGTCCCTTGAGGAAAAGCGAAAATTTTATTATGCCGTAGTGGGTGTGTGACAATTGCCCAAGGTCACATCTAAGGAGGGGGCAAGAGAAAAGGGGCTAAAGCCAACTTCGAGACTTCGCTGAAGCGCAAAGGAGAAGGTTGCGGGTATCATAAGACCTGGACCAGAGGCCGAAAGGGCCTGTGTTTGATTAAGAGGTGAGCCTATCAAGGTCTCAAGGTCTCGTTTGACTTAGAGAATTGAAGAATCTTGACCAGAGGGTTGGGATGAGTCCCGTACTTTCCAAATTAGAACCCGTGCAGAGAGAGAATTTGTTCATGGAAGCAGGATGATTTTTATTTCTATTTTTAGCCTCATTGTGGGTGTGTTACAAAATCCCTAAAGAGATACAAGCCAAATAAACAACCCTTCTTAATGCTTCCAACCTATGGAGATGAAGTCTTGATCATCCAAAGAATTCACAAAGGTAAACAACTTGCCAGGATAAGAAACTACCCCAACCTCCGACCGGCATTCCCTTCAGGTGTCACCCAAAAAATTTAGATTTCACTTCAGGCACCGCGATACACCCCTCGCAGTCACATGCGTGTCAACCTATATAATGGAAACTATGCCACCAACCTATAATCAACAACCAAGGGGTATAGTCGACAGCTAGGTGAGTGTATGGGCAAGGTAACTAAGCTCAAATCTCCTCCTGAGGCCTAAAATGCAACAGGGCAAGAATCACTCTTAGAGTACCTTGGATGGATCCAAGTGTCTCAGAGGTCTGACACAAGTCGGGATAGAGGGGTAAATGTAGAGAGGGGTAGAGTGAGAGAGGGGGAGAGATAGGGTGAGTGAGAGTGTGAAAGGGGTAGAGTGAGGGAGGGGGAGAGATAGGGTGAGTGAGTG
>JASDQU010735483.1:174716-190283 GCA_032191745.1 Picea mariana
AGAGAGAGGGGTAAATGTAGGGGAGAGAGAGGTAAAATCTCTCTCTCTCTCTCCCTCTCCCCCTACACATCATTCCTTAATGTACACATCACACGACTTTCTACAATGCTAGCTTGGGTTATCTCCCATGTTCTGGCAGTAAGTCGAGTTCTTATTCTACCCTCCTGTGTGCCAAAACTGGCAGAGACCTCCACGCTCTTTTTAGCAAACTATTTAATTCTTTCCTTACCTGTCAATTTCGATTGGATTCGTTGTCAGAATTCTGCTTCCATCTGAATTTTCTCCAAACAACTTTTAGATCGATGTGTATATTGTGATCAGATTTAATAAATTGTAAACCTAGCTTTTAATTTTGTCTTTTGTGTATTAGTTGACTACTAATAAATTTGGAAAAAGAAAGGTAATCCAAGAGTGTCTTGGATTGGTATTTTTGTAAAGGAGAAATGTGTTTAATTAAAATTAAAAAAACACTTATTATAGTAAGAGGTTTATGTACCTCATATAAAACTCTATTTTTATTGGATTTATTTTAAATTAATAATGGCCTAAAGCATAACTATGATTATGTAATGGATTAGAAATGTTATGATTTAACAGTATTGAAACTTAGTGATTAATTATGTAAAGATATTCTAGAGTGATTTACTTCGAACCAATTTAATTAACTTTTGAAGAGACATTAAATTATGTTGAATATATTTTTGATTGATAAGACAGTTGGGGCCTTAGACCCTTCTATCTGGTCTTATATCCTGATGATATTTTGGAATGATTATGTGGTATAGTATGTTAAGTAGATCGTAAATTATGAATGGTTTAACTGTTGAGAAAATGATTTAATTTTATTTATTTAGCATTGATTTTTAGTCTTGAGTGTTGATTATGATTGGTTAAGGGAATTATATACCTCCTTGTTCCTTAGAAAAATCACCAGTCCTGAGACCTTAAATGGTCAAAATGAATTGGATGAATCATGGACTTGAGCATTGATTATGTGTCTTGGAGGTCCTAACATTGCAGGGTAGGTTAGGCGGATAAATGTCCCTGTTTCTTTTATGTGATTAACGGATCACAACTATGAAGTTGTATTTGATTCTTGTTGTGTAATTATTTTGTTCGCATAGAAAGTGTATTGATAATGTATTGTAATCTGTAAAGCTTTCTTAACTATGTTTCATAAAAAATAAAAAAATTACTTTATTGTTTCTCATTTACATTAATGTCTTGACGAAGGGGACGTTACAATCATGCATTATTCCTCTTAATTACTGGTGATTTCCTTAGAATTTTTCAACTGAGGATCAACTCGACATGAAATTTGACTAGTGTTTCGATTGAGTATTCGACGATTAATTTTCAATTGGGTTTTCCGTCGACTGGAATTTTCGATGAGAACTTTTGCTACTACTTATTGATCCCTCGGGGGGGGAATACTTGAGATTGTTGGTATGTGAACCCAACTAATGTCTTCTTGTTGAATTTATTGTTTCTTGTTTAATGGACTTGAATTTGCTAAGACTGACCAGGCCATGTTCAATTTTTATAGGAGATGTAATATTTCTTATGTTGGATATAGAGAATTTTTKGATTGACAAAGAATGATCATCTTGTGTTGTTGGTGATAGTGTTCATAATTCTTCAAGAGTGTTTTCGTACCGTGTTCAAGAAGTTTTTGCAATTACAACAAATTAAATGGGGAAAGTTATGTGGCATGTAATTTTTTTTCCTCGAAGCTAAGTTTTCTTAAGATAAATTGAAGAAATTCATAATGGAAGATTTTTCACTAGTCAACACACCCATGATCACAGGTTGTAAATTGAGCAAAGATGATGAATCTCCGGAAGAAAATAAAACATTGTATAAGTCAATGATTGGTATCCTACTATAAGTGATGACATCAAGGCCATAAATTATGCAAGCAGTAGTATTGGTTACACGATTTTAAGCTACACCAAAAGAAACTCATGTACAAGAAGTGAAAAGAATATTTAAATATCTAAAGGGCACCTTAGACTTCAGAGTTTGGTACTCAAGAGGTGAAGATTTTAATCTAACAAGATATACAGATGCAGATTGGGGAGGTAGTGTTGATGACGAAAAAAGTTCAAATGGAGGAGAATTCTTTCTAGGCAAGAGTCTAGTGTCTTGTTTGAGCAAGAAACAACCTTTAGTTTCCCTATCCACAACAGAGGCCGAGTATATAGCAGCAACATCATGTTTTATAGAAGTTTTTTGGATGAAGTAAACATTGATAGATATTAAGGTAGAATATGATCATCCAATGCCAATAATTTTTGACAACACAAGTGCAATAAATATTTCAAAGAATATTGGTATGTGCTATGGGGAAAGTCCCCCTGTTGAGCCTCATTTTTGTCACCTCCAATTGTCTTATTTTGTTCCATATCCTGACTAATTTTGCCTCATACATATGCACTATGTTTATATTTTCCTCAAGAGACATGTATTTTATCCATTATTGTGTACATATGAGGTAACTTATGTTTAATCATGATTTATGATGATTTATTAATGATTTGGATTGAATATTTGATGTTTTAATCTCTCTAATTACTTTGAATGATCTAAGAAAACCTTATGACAACAACCCCTATTCATCCAGTACTTATTTCATCATTCATCCAGTACTTAGCTCATCTGGTACCAATTATGTGCTTCTCTGGTACCAATGTTGTGCTCGTCCGGTACCAGCATCAACAATCGTTTGGTAGTAGAAATAATTTGAAATTTTGGAATACTTCTAGAAAACAATCGAGGACATGGGTTTTGTCCAGAGTGGCGTTTACATGCGGACATGTGAGTCAAAATTCACCCATATCACACGTGTGGACCTCTAGCTCAGGGGGAATGATTATGTAAAAATTAGCAAAAATCTCAAACTACCAACTTGCGCCTCGATTTCCATGCAGATGGCATCAGATCTAGAAATTCTACGAAATGGGTTTTATCTAGAATGTGGAAAATTGAGTAAAGTGGGGTACTTTTCCAAAATTCAAATTGTTTTAGAAGATATGGGTGGATCTCTAACTTGAATTTGCTCAAATTGATGAAAAACCCAGATTTTTGAGATTTATCCTAAAATTGTAAAAATTGTTTTCCGAGTTTGGGGATTCGGTTTCATCCATTCCTCCATGGATTTTATGTATAAATAATACCTCATAGGTCTGAGGAAATGGGGAGGAATTTTTATGCTGTAAGATTGGTTCTTGAAGGAGATAGAATTAAGCATTGTTATGTTGTAAGATTGGTTCTTGAAGACTGTGGATTGTACCTCTGTTTTTCTGAAGTAATGATATACTTATAGTTCATGGATTCTATGTTTGTATTCAAACTCTCTCTTCTGTAAGTTCCTTTTAAGAGATTCCTTGTTGGTACGGAAAGGGCCCACTGACCCAATCAAGGTAAGCCTCTTTATATATAGTTGTAAATATAATTTTGGTTCTTTGTATGCGTGGATAGGATAATTGTGTATTAATCACAACAACTAACTTCATTCTTGTTATGTTTCAGTGACACATTTCATAGCAGGTCATATATATGTGTGGTAATTCTAAGTGAGTGGAAGCTTTGTGTGCAATATAAGATTTCTGAGGGCAATGATTTTTGAGTAGTTACTTGTCATCTTTGTGTGAGTATATGAGAACAATCATTTGATTAAATGCTTTACTGTTTGTCTAAACTAAATATTGTAGTGCGTGTTTTTATTTTTCCAATCTAGGAATGAGTTGGATCTCCATCTTTCACCATACATGAGCCTATAATGGAGTATTCCACTACATTTAGCTTTTTCTTCCAAAATTTATTAGACTATAGCTTGAAAACATAGGCACAATCAATAATTCCATCTCTCACCATACATGCACCTACAATGGAGTGTCTTCCTCTACTAATTATTTCTTCTAGAATTTATTGATGCTTTCTTTTGAGAATATGCAACGCGCTAATTGTTGTTAGTATAGATGTTGCAGGGGAAAGAGTCAAAGTTCATCTTTCTTCTTCATGAGCCTACAATGGATAGATTAGTCACCTAAGCAAGAGCTTAAATCATATGCTTGCCTATGAGTTTTTCTTTCTAATGTTTGAATTGTCTGAAGAGTGTTATCTTTGAAGTGTGAAAACAGAGTGTTGGTTTTTAGATTGTTTTATTATTTAGGTTATACTCATTAGACATAGATAAACCACCTGTTGTCGGCACATATAGTGTAAAAACTCTATCGATTAGGAATCTTAGTCGATAATTTATGTTTGGTAATATATTATACATATAATTGCACCAACACACCCTATACCGGGTCTAGGTACTGGTAGAGCGTTGAATTCCCTTAAAATATAGTTCTACACTTAAGCTACCCAAAAACTATCTAAATTGAATGATGAGAGAGAGGAAAGAGGGTCAATGGGTGCACCTTTATTCCTTGTGGTTGGTGTAGACCTCTTTCGCTTGTTGCGGCCTCATAGATTGTGGGTCTCCTCCCAAAGCTGACCTGCAAAATCTTAGAAATATAATGCTACAACATATGCAATCTCTACTTATTAATTTCAAGGTTTATATATAGATATAAATGCGTAAATCAATAAAAAGATACAAATATAATATTTTGGGACAAGGACAAACTCTTTTATTAAGTTTCAAGATAAAAATGTTACAACCTTTGTTGGAAATCGCTCCACGAACCAGGTTTGATCTTCTCTATCATTGTTCCAAGTGCATCAATCCCATGCTAGCTTCTCATAACCTACTTATCACTTAGGAAAGGAGAAAGGGTTGTATAAGGATAAAGAGTTGGAGGGGAATGTTGAGGCCAAAACTCAGAATAGGATGCAAAACTTGGGCTAAGAAGGGGAAGGGATTTTGCTAGAGTTTTCTTATTCTCATGCTTTTCTTGTCAAATGACACCCCAATACCTATTTTTTATGAGAAAAATATGGTTATTTGGTTTGGAGACAGGCTACAAGGGGTAAAATTGTTAGGAAACCCTTGATAGCTCGTAAACTCTGTCGAATTCCTTGCAATTTTATATTTTTTGCAACCTTTGGAGGTAAACGTGGGCTAACTAGCATGCATCTCGCTTATGTATGTGGGATAACTAGCATGAAACACACATGCATACGTGGGATATCTGTGAAGTAGAGAGCGTACGCTATCCAAAAAATAGTTTTTTAAGAAGCAACCTCAACAGTATTTTGGCAAAGTATGTAAGTTGAAAGTCCAATGTCTTGTATGCATAGGTAAGAAATTTTTGGACTATAACAGTATGCACTCAAAAACAAAGAATATTTCACTCAAGTATCACTTCTTAAGAGAACAAGTACCAGAACATAAGGTCAAGTTGGAATATATTGTCACCAAAGAAAATATTGTGGATATTTTCACAAAACCCCTTCCAAAGGAGACAATTAAATATCGCAGATAGAAATTGGGAGTAATATCTATCTCATCACTAAGTTCTTAAGGAAAAACACAAGCTTAGGGGGAGCATCTATTTTCCATTGATGTCTAAGGGAGAGTGTTGTAGACAAGGGGAGAGTTGCAGATAAGGGGGGAATTATTTCTATGCATGGTGGACTATGTGTTTCATTGCAGGATTGTCATAAATGACAAAGGGGAAGATTGTTTGAATTATTGTCATTGATTTCAAAGGATTAATGATGCCATTAAAGTAATATTATGAGTTTACAAATACACATGACATTTCCAAGATTGATTTATATATACGTTTACAAGAATATTAAAAAAAAGGGGATGCATGTGAAAAAATAAAAAGTGAAATGGTGGTTTCAAGCCCATTGGTTTGGAATCTCGTGTTTTTTTCCCATGATATTTGGAAAAGTGAAATAAAAAAAGGGAATTAATTATTTAATTAATGGGTGTCATGTATTTTTGAATTAACGTGTCTTGATCCAGATTTATGAGTGGAACAAAATGAATAACATAATGAATACAATAACACAGATATAAGGAGAACAACAACATATGTGTCTATCTCTGATAAGAGATGTGTCTTCTATGCACATCCATCTGAGAATAATGATTACAATGAGGCTCCAGAGACATTTTTAACATTACTCGTGAATGCCAAAACCCTAGACATCCAAAAACCTAACTCTAGGAGGTGGAACGCCAAAAGTTATGTGGGCATCGATGGGTAAGTTGGTACCTCAACTTCCCAGGGTCGTAACTTTTGTATACGACCTTCGTTTTAGGCATGTGATAGCCTGTTGGAAAGGTATTTCCAAGAAATACACATTATTCCATAAAAATCCGACTATGTTTATAGTTTGACTGTGGCAAACCAAAAACACATTGTTTAGGTCCCCAAAACGGCCTTGGAAGTACAAAAATATGTATTGACATAAAAACTTCCAAAATAATCCAGTTGGATTAGGTAGGCGGTCACAAATATCCACCTAGAAGATGTGTAGGGATTCAGATAGCCCCAAAAGTGTAGAACCCACGGTTAAAAATAAGTTCAGAAGAACATGTTGAACTAAAACTGTCAAGAGGAGCTAGTTAGGATAGATGGGTGGCCACCAATATCCACCTGGATCAATCTACCTCTCTTATGAAGTAATGGTATCCATTGCATTGGGTGCCCCCATTAGGTGAGGAAAATTCTGTTGATTTTGGTCCCGGGTGAGCCACTTTCCTTAGTATAGGAGCTTCCCTGCCTTGACAACCTGATAAAGATGGATCCTCTACTGGCGAGTGCCCTTGACCTGTGTGTCCACTATCTGATTAGTGGATTCTTGCTCCATGCAGTTAGGGTTGAGATTTGTTGGTGTCAACTTTTCTATGATCTCTGAGGTGTCCAATAATGGTGGAAAATATGGCCGAAGGAGATCCACATTGAACACTGGGTGTAAGCCAAGGAAGGGTGGAGTGTTGAGCTCAAAAGCATTGCTACCCATAGCCTTGGTGATAGTGTAAGGCCCATAACAAAGTGGGTGGAGCTTCTGATGGGGACATGTAAGGCACTCTTTCTTCAAATGTAATCAAACCTTGTCTCCCACCTTAAATTGGTGTGGTACTCGGTGTTGATCATGGAACTTCTTGTACTTAACATTGGATCTCTCCAAAATCTCATGGACTTGTTGGCGGATGTGCTTAATTTGCTCAATGAATTTGGTAGATTTTTCGGCCTTAGACTGAACATGGGAAGAGTCTTCTGGTGTGATTGCACGAGGTAGTGCAACATCAATAAGACAAAAGGGTTGGAATCCCATCCCCACCTAAAATGGGATATGACTAGCGGAGCTATGGAGATCCATGTTGTAACTGTGATGAACATAGGGAAGACTCTCATCCCATGTACGTGGATTCTTAGAGTTGTACATGTTCATGATGTGCACAATAATTTGATTGATGACCTTTGTCTAGCCACTAGTTTGAGGGTGGAAAGCAGTGGATTTAGTGAGCTTGGTATCCAACAATGACTAGAGACTCGACCAAAATATGTTGAGGAACTGACTATCCCGATATGAGGTGATGGTCTGTGATATCCCAAAATGGACCCACACACGTTCAAAGAAGAGCTTGGTAGTATTTGCTGCTGTGATGCTCTTCTTGTAGGCTGTGAGAATGGCCATCTTCAAAAACTGATCAATCACCAAAAATACAGAATCATTTCCTTTCTTGGTGGTTGGAAGGCCATACATGTAATCCGTCGAGATGGATTCCCAAGGCCTCTCAGAAGTAGGAAGATGGGTGTATAATCCTTACTTCTTGATGGTTGCCTTGGAAATTGCACAGGCAATGCAAGATATGATATACTTGCTGACGTACTATAGAAGTTTTGGCCAATAAAAATGTTTCTATAGAACGACCACAATTTTCTCCATGCTAAAATGTCTTGCCATATGACTGTAGTGAGCCTCCAAAATCAGATTTGCACACTTTCTTGCAGGAACACAGAGATGGCTCAAATGGCATGAAAATATGTCCTGAATGTGAAAATCGGTGACATTCTCACTTGTACCCAAGAGATGATAGGTGGTGGTGAAGTCCAGATCTTGTTGATAAAGTTGGGGCCACTTAGATGCCTCATGCCCATAGGAATGGATCACGGTGGTGACTGATACCATAGGAGGTCGACTGAGGCAGTCAGGGACACGATTTTTTCTCCCTGTCTTATACTTGATGTTGAGATGGAACTGTTGTAGGTAGGTGGACCACTTCTGATGGCGGTCTTTCTGCAACTTCCCCTGTGTTTTTATGAACTACAGAGGCTGGTGATCAGTGTGGATAATTGTCTCCTTTCCCAAAATGTAATGTTTCCATTGACGATAGGCTTGTCTAATGGAATACATTTTCTTGTCATAGGTGGGGTATTTCCGGATAGTATATGAGAGTGTCTCACTATGGTATGCTACCAGATGACCATGGTGAGTGAGAACTGTGCCTACAACATAGTCAGATGCATCAGTCTCAATCACGAATGTTTGTTGCAGATAAGGAAAGGAGAGTATTGGAGTTGAACACAAGTGATGCTTCATATCATCAAATGCTCATTGTTGTTGCTTCCCCCATGTGAATTTTTCCCTGCCACCGCCCTTGTTCACTTGGATGAGGGCCCATGCAATATGGTAGAATCCTAACACGTACCGTCAATAGAAGTTGGCAAGTCCCAAGAAGCTTCGAAGCTCGGTTAGTGTGGTCGGGGCTGGCCATTCATGGATAACTTGGATATTAGTTGGATCCACATGTACCCCATGCTCATCAACAATGTATCCCAAGTATTGGATCCTTTTCATACCAAAGGAGAATTTTTCCAAGTTGGCATATAGCTTGTGTTTTCGCAGAGTGCTCAAAACCTACTAAATATGTTGCATGTGCTTCTCCCAAGTTATGTTGAAGATGAGGATGTCATCCAAATATACCACCACAAAATAGTTTGTGAAGGGTCTCAATACATCATCCATCAACCTCATGAAAGTGGTTGGTGAATTTGTTAAGCCAAAGGGAATGACCAGCCATTCGAAGAGACCTTCTTTAGATTTGAAAGTTATCTTCCATACATCAATTGGTTTGATGGGAACCCAGTGGTAGCCAAACTTTAGGTCAATATTGTTGAAGAACCTTTTCCCCTTGAGTTGGACAAGAAGTTCATCAATTCGTGGAATTGGGTATCGGTTCCTGAATGTGATTTTTTTTAATGCTCTCTAATCAATATAGAACTGCCAGGTCTCATCTTTCTTCTGCACTAGTACAATCGGGCTTTCGCAAGGGAAGGAGCTGGATCTAATGTGCCCCTTTTGAAGAATCTCTTAGATCTAATGATTGATTTCATCATTTTCCATCAGGGAGTGATGATATACTCGTCCATTAGACAGAGGTGCACCAGGGTTTAGATCAATTGGATGCTTGACTTGGCATTGCATCGGTACCCCAGTGGGTGAGCAGAATATGTCTTTGTACTCTTCCATGATCTCATCCACTTGCTTCTGCTGCAAAAAGAGTCTCTATGTATAGGCCATGGAGGTGGTGGCGACCTTCTGCTTATTATGAGCACGGATCACAAGGAAGACGAACTTCCCAGTTTGTGAAATGTCCTTACTGCATTGCTTATCAAAGATTAATGAAATAGCGGTAGGCAGTGCTACCTCTAGTATCCTGTACAATTGTCTACCCAAAGTAATAATAACACTGTAGGGTCTAGACTCATACATAGCATGTCTCTTCCACAAATATGGTTGTCCTAAAAGAACATCACAAACTTCAAGGGGAGAAATATTGCACAATACCTCGTCTTTGAAGGGATTTATGGCGTAGGGAAGACGACATTGTTGACTGACGCAGAGATTGTTGGAATACTGAGAGGGGGGGGTGAATCCGTATTACCCTTCTTAACAATTAACAGTTAATTTTTATATTTTATTGATCACCACAATAAATCAATAATGAATTGTATGCAAAATCAATTATATAAATATATTTAACATCAATTACAAGGTTTTATAAAGAATAGTGAAGGACACCAATGCTCTTTAGAGAACCAACTTTAGAAGACACAAATCCCCTTCTTCAGGGCACCAACCATAGGAAGCACCATCTCCCTCATCTTTATGGAACCAACCCTAGGAAGCACCAACTCCCTTATATTTAGGGCACCAACCCTAGGAAGATCCAACTCCCTTATCCTTTAAAATTTTCTTAGTAAGGATATGAATCCTTCCATGCTCCTCCCTTCCACCCTCACTTCGTAAGAACCAATAGATCTTCTTCTTGGACTATGCTTCTGTTTTGATCTTTTTATCTGGACCGCATAGACACTTTATTCTCAACACTCTTTCTCGTTTATATGCTCTTCCAACTGGTGTGAGATATGAAACATTGTGTCCCTTCGTTTGGACCATCTCACCTCTTCATTTAAATTAATCTCATTTGTTTTTATTTATTCAAATATTATTGAGAAGCCTTTTCAATTTAATGAAAACGCTTTACATTAATCTATCATAGGTATGGATTGATTTCATTTAACTTAATTTCATGTCTCTACAAATATTGCAAAAATAAAATTATGTAGAGGCACTTCCTTCAAACCATTTACATATGACCATAGGTGTAGGACCACAGGCTTAGTAATTTAAGCACTACCTCTTCTTTCGACCTTTGTTTCTTTGTTCCATATGACTGCAGGTGGTGACCGGGCGCTAAGCCAATCAAGTGCTTGATCACTTATCAAAATCAATGATCATGTTTTAATGTCACGATGAGATGGATGGTTCTCATTTACTTCATAACTTCGGTTATTCATGGCTCCTGAATTATGGAGTAGCAATTCCTCCGGAGTGATTACCTACCAAATAAGTCTTAAAGCGGTGGTGACAGCTTGATGTCGGTTAACACCTCCACTTATGCTATCCTTCCACTACGCTTGATCATCAATTGAGAACTCTCTCAAAGTAGATCAACGGTTAGCATTGACTTTAACCCTCAATGCTTCGGGTGATTTCTCCTTCATGGTCCTTCAATATCCCAGATTCCATTTCACCGAAGTAGATTAGACGATTGGATTTTATTTGCACGGTGAACAGTTCTCGATCATTTCAAAACTTCGGGACTTCGGGTATTTACTGGTGGTGAAACTCTCGAAGTAAAAACTCTCAGAGTGACATCACTTGCTGATGTGGCATTGACTGAGTGGCTGCCACATGTCACTTAGATTCGTGACTTACAGATACCTGAAATACCAACTGCACTTTGACACTTTTTATCATGTGATTGTGCCACGTGTCCTTGCTAAAGTGGATCTCCTCATGTGGCACATGTTCTTCTCCTGGATCTAACGGTTGTCCTAACTCCCGAAATGTATCTCAGATCGATGACTGAGAGTGACTTCAGAACTTCGGCCTTCAGGTGAACTCATATGTTCTGAATCCTTTTTCCCCGAAGTGGTTAGCACTAAAGTTGACCACTATTCTAATCCAACGACCATCATGTATTGTCCAGATCCGACGATCCTCATTCACTTCGGGACTTCAGGGATCCAAACTTCGTCTTTGCTTATCCTATCCTTCTACTTGAACTGATATGACGATCAAGAATGCTCTTGGAGCAGATTGACGATTGAGGATGATTGTGGGGTCCTCAACTAGCATGACGTTTAAAACTATTGTTGAGTTCCGCAATGGAAATTGCTCGTTTGGTAGTGGAACTGATGCCAACCGTAGATATATTGGTGGGTGGCCATCGATGATCGGTGTGGATTTCAGAACTGTAAATTGCATGTGGTTTAGACCATCACCCAAACCCATTAATTGAAGTTGTGCGATTGTTGGTGGATCAACCACAGTCGTCGATCTTTGAATCGATGAGATCTGACAGTCTAGACTAATTGCGGGATTGGAAATAACGTGTTGTTTAATTCTCCCTTCACGCTCTGCAATCAATCCATGCCCTTGATCTGGCACTTGCGTATCTAATGGTCATGAATTTATCTGATCGTTGACTAGTCCTCCAATGGTCCTTCTCTTGTAATCTGACGGTCTAGACTAATTGCGAGATTGGAATTAACACGCTGTTTAATTCTCCCTTCGCGCTCCGCAATCAATCTATTCCCTTGATCTGGCGCTTGAGTATCCAATAGTCACAACTTGATCTGATCGTGTTTCTGCAATGCGCTTTCCCTTATGAGATTCATGCACGTCATCTCTTCTGAGATTCTGATCTTTAGTCACTAACCCTCCTGAGCTCTTAATTTGTTAGTCCTTCTGTACATGGATTTTCTGCTCTTTGTTCATACCAACTCATCATTATAATATAATGACAACGACTGTTGACATCAATGACAATAAATCAATGAAAATATGTCCAACAATATCCCCCTTTGTCACTAAGGGAAACACTCTAACTTCATACACAAACTCCCCTTGTGATGATGCTTTTCTCTATGAAGTTACTCTCCCCCTTTGAAATCAATGGAAAAGGGTTTCTCCCCCTATGATTAATCTTTGTATATTTGTATGCTACTAACCAGAATCTGAACTCAGATAACTCCCCCTCTCAACTCTACAGGATGCCATGTATACCACTATATACATCCTATTGTTTCGGTTGCAGATACTTTTATCCTACTGGAACACTGAGCAATTGAAGCTTATACTTTTCAAACAAACTTTCGATCTTTCCATTGCTTCTCATCGATCTATAACCAGATGTATCCATATTTATCCGAGAGACTTTATATTTTTCTTGCCACATGACTTATCTTCCTGATAGAATGTAATCTATTCAACTAGAATTGATCTAGTTATCCAACTAACTCAGGCTCACATCGACCAACCAATATATCTTTCATATTTTCTCTATCACAACGAATGTCTCTGAAATTTCATTTTCCAGTCTTTTCATTTTTAAACTTGTACCCAGTTTATCTTCATCATCACCCCACTGCTGCAGAATTTTCCACTCATTCCATTTCTTGCTCACAAAGTAACTTCCATTTAGGGTTTGTCCACTTATAACCATTATGAGACCAATACATAACCTGCATTGTTCTTGGGAAGATAAAGACCTGCAATAAACTATGTCATATCCTGCATGGAGTTATATCATCAAACAACCATGATGATTTAGATTATCCTATTCATTTTTATGTTCTTTAATGCTCATAGGAGCATCAACAGGAATGATTTTTAGGTCTTCCTTAATTTCTCCTTCCCTTCTTTGTTTCTATTTTTTCTTTAAGGAGTTTCAGTGGACCATTAAAATAGGATTGAAAATTTTATGAGATAATCATCACTCAATTCTTATGGCTATTCTACTATTGAAGATTCATCATCAACATCACTATTATGTGCACCAGAAGCTTCTTTATCCTTGTTTTGAGAATATTCCTCTATTAATTTCCATTTGTTGGGTAATGGATAATCTTCTTGTATGACATTATCAAATTTTGGAGTTTTGTCAGATTTTTCTTTAGGATTTTTCATGTCTTGAGTTTGATATACTTTATATGCATAGCTTTGATTATTATATTTGTTATTAGAAGTTTTACCCACCAATCTCCTATTATTAACTTCATCAATTTCAGGAGCAATATTTTCATCATCTTTCTTGTTTGATACTTCAAATTTTCTTTTCCATGTCTTCTTATTCAGTTTGTTAGGGTTTCCTATTTTTAGGGATTGCATTGGTAATCTACATTCTTTGGTTTTATGACCATAGTTTTTGCATTTTTTACATTCAATATTGAAGTTTTACAAAGGAGTAAATGAGTTGTAGATTCTCTTCTTTGTATTGTACCTATTGTGCTTATATATTTTGACATTTTTGTTATTGTATTGTCCTTAATCTTTGCAGTGTACTGCCTTATGTCCAAAATTATTGCAAGAGTAATAGTATCCAATGAATAGATATTTATTAGGGGGATTCCTTTTGGTGATTGTATTCTTCCTGCCATTTTTTACTTTAGTATGGAATGTTGATTTTTGTTTATGTGGAACATTGTTCAATGGTATCATATTTTCCTTATTATCTTCTCTTCTTGAGGATCCCTTCAGAGCATCTTCATAACTAAGTGGTCTTTTGACAGATCCTTGTGATGTAGAAGTTGATTCTTGGGTGTATGCCAAACCAATCTTGTTTTTTTGTGACCTTTGACTACTGATAATTTCATCCAAGATCTTTGAACTATTTCCAAAGTTTGATCTCTTATTTTCTTTCTCAAGTTCACTTTTTAACAGCTTAATCACAACTTCTAGTTTCTCACATGCTTGTTTTTTATCACTAAGTTGTTTTAAAATGATTTCTTCAGTTTTATTATATTTCAGGAGCTGGGACTTCAAATCACCAATGGTCTGTTCTGACTCCTTAAGGGTTTTGTAAATCTCCCTCTCTCTTGATTTAGTAGCTTYTTTAATTTCTAGAAGCCCTCTTCTTAGTACCCTGTTTTGTTTTTTTAGTTTTTCCTAGTTCTTCAATTACACTAAGGATTTGTTCTTCAAAGTTCCGTTATTTTCCATCTTCTGAATGTTTATCATCTTGAGTTTTCATTCCCATAAAAAAAAAGCTCTGAATATTCATCCTCASTCATGTATGAAGAGTTGATATCTTCTTTAGAGTAGAATTTTTTCTTTTTCTTATAAAATTTCTTCTTGTATTGCTTTTCCTGATTGTGAACTTCTTCATCATTTTCCTCCTATATGGGATAGGGACATTTGTTAGAAAAATGTCCAATTCTTCCACAGTTGAAACATTTGAAAGGTAACTTTCCTTTATATTTTTCAAATCCTTTCTGGAGTTTCTTTATAAAGTTGGCCTCTTCTACATCTGATATATCTGATAACTTATCATTGGTATTTTTCTCCTGCCTCATCTTTGTCTTAGATGCTTTAAAGGTTGTTTCATCTTTTGCTGATTTATCATTTTCTTTTCTCATTTCATATGTTGTAAAAATTCCATGAAGCTGATCAATTGTGAGTGTGTTTATATCATATCTATCTTCAATTGTAGAAATATTTGCATCATATCTCATAGGTAATGACCTTAGTATTTTTTTTCACAATAGGTTTATCTGTAATTTCTTCTCCTGCCACTTTGATTGAGTTAACCACTTAATCTACCCTATGAAAGTACTCAGCAATATTTTTTTCTTCTTTCATTTTAAGATTTTCAAACTGAGTTCTATAGGTCTATAGTTTCGCTTCCTTGACTTTGTCATCTCCTTCATATACAACCTCCAACTTGTTCCAGATTTCTTTGGTTGATTTACAATGCATAACCTTCACACATATAGAAATAGTCAACCCTCCTAGAATTCCATTAACTGCTCTTGAGTTGTCATTACAAATTTTCTTTCTTGCAACTACTTTGGGTGGAGCAGTTGGTGCAGTGTAACCATCTACAACAGATTGTCAGATATCAAAACCAAGAGCCAACATGAAGTTTTCCATTCTTATTTTCCATAGAGCATAGCCTCTTCCATTGAAAAATGGTGCTTTGTTGTTAGACATTCCCTCTTGTTGATCCATCTTCAAGATCTACCTTCCAGTTGTTAGACTGTGTTGAAGTCACCTGCTCTGATACCAATTGTTGGAATACTAAGA
>JASDQU010735483.1:190330-209971 GCA_032191745.1 Picea mariana
GGGGTGAATCAGTATTACCCCTTCTTAGCAATTAAACATTACTTTTTATATTTAATTGATCACCACAATAAATCAAAAATGAATTGTATGCAAAATCAATTATATAAATATATTTAACATCAATTACAAGTTTTTATAAAGAATAGTGAAAGACACCAATCCTCTTTAGAACACCAACTCTAGGAGACACAGATCCCCTTCTTCAGGGAACCAACCCTAGGAAGCACCAACTCCCTCATATTTAGGGCACCAACCCTAGAAAGCACCAACTCCCTTGTATTTAGGGAAACAACCCTAGGAAGCTCCAACTCCCTTATCTTTTACAATTTTCTTAGTAAGGATATGAATCCTTCCATGCTCCTCCCTTCCACCCTCACTTCATAAGAACCAACAGTTCTTCTTCTTGGACTATGCTTTTTTTTTTTTATCTTCTTATCTAGACTGCAGAGACACTTTCTTCTCACCAGTCTTTCTCGTTTATATACTCTTCCAACTGGTGTGAGCTATGAAACATTGTTTCCCTTTGTTTGGACCATCTCACCTCTTCATTAACAATAATATTGTTTGTTTTTATTTATTCAAATATTATCGAGAAGCCTTTTCAATTTAATGAAAATGTTTTTCATTAATCGATCACATGTATGTATCGATTTCATTTAACTTAATTTCATGTCTCTGCAAATATTGCAGAAATCAAATTCTGTAGAGGCGCTTCCTTGAAACCATTTACTTATGACCATAAGCGTAGGACCACGAGCTTATTAATTTAAGAGTTGCCTCTTCTTTCTCCCTTTGTTTATTTATTCCATATGACCGCAGGTGGTGACCAGGTCCTAATCCAAGCGAGTGCTTGATCACTTATCAAAATCAATGATCACGTTTTAATGTCACGATGAGATGGACGGTTCTCATTTACTTTAGAACTTCGGCTATTCGTGGCTCCTAAATTCTGGAGTAGCAATTCCTCTGGAGTGATTACCTACCTAATAAGTCATAAAGCGGTGGTGACCACTTGTTGTCGGTTAACACCTCCACTTACGCTATCCTTCCACTATGCTTGATTATCGGTTGAGAATGCTCCCGAAGTAGATAAATGGTTAGCGTTGACTTATTCCTTCAATGCTTCGGGTTATTTATCCTTCACATTCCTTCAATATTCTGGAGTTCATTTCACCAAAGTAGATCAGGCGGTTGGATTTTATTTGCACGATGAACCGTTCTTGTTCATTTCAGAACTTCTAGACTTCAAGCATTTGTTGGTGGTGAAACTCCTGAAGTACAAACTCCTGGAGTGACATAACTTGATGAAATCACTTGTTGACCTGGAATTGACTGAGTGGCTTCCACATGTCACTTAGATTTGTGACTTACGCATACTTGAAATGCTAATTGGACTTTGACACTTGTCATCATCTGATTGTGCCATGCGTCCTTGCTGACATGGATCTCCTCATGTGGCACAAGTTTTTCTCCCAGATCTAATGATTTTCCTAACTCCCAAAATGTATCTCAGATCGACGACTGAGAGTGACTTTGAAACTTCAGCCTTCGGGGGAAATCATATGTTCTGAATCCTTTTTCGTCGAAGTGGTCAGTGCCGAAGTTGACCACTATTCTGATCCAACGACCATCCTGTATTGTCCAGATCCGATGGTCCTCATTCACTTAGGGACTTCAGGGCTTTGGCCTTCATCTTTGCTTATCCTATCCTTTTACCTTCCTTGATCCGATGGTCAAGAATTCTCTCATATTAGATCAACGATCAAGGATGATTGTGGGGTCCTCAACTAGCATGACGTTTAAAACTATCATTGAGTTTTGTGATGGAAATTGCTCATTTGGTAGTGGAACTGATGCCAACCGTAGATATATTGGTAGGTGACCATCGATGATCAGTGTGGATTTTGGAACTGTAACTTGCGCATGGTTTATCTCGTCGCCCAAACTCCATAATTGAAGTTGTTCGATTGTTGGCGGATCAACCACAATCGTCGATCTTTGAATCGATGAGATCTAACAGTCTAGACTAATTGTGGGATTGGAGATAATGCATTGTTTAATTCTCCCTTTGCACTCCACAATCAATGCCTTCCCTTGATATGGTGCTTGTGTATCCAACATTCATGACTTGATCATATCGTTGACCAGTCCTCCAACGATCCTTCTCTTGTAATCTGATGGTCTAGACTAATTGTAGGATTGGAATTAACACGTTGTTTAATTATCCCTTTGCACTCTGCAATCAGTCCCTGCCCTTGATCTGGCACTTGTGTATCCAACGGTCACGACTTGATCTAATCATGTTTCTGCAATGCGCTTTCCCTTCTGAGCTTCATTTGTGTTATCTCTTATGAGATTCATTTGCATCATCTCTTCTGAGCTTTTGATCTTTAGTCGCTAACCCTCCCAAGCTCTTAATTTGTTAGTCCTTTTGTACATTGATTTTCTGTTATTTTTTCATACCAACTCATCATTATAACGTAATGACATCGACTGTTGACATCAATGACAATATGTCCAACGAAGATCTCTTCCTTGGCGAAGCTACCCGATGGTGTAGGGTTGCGGGTGCGGTGTCATCGGCAGGTCTAGTCGCTTGACGACCTCTGCTGAGATCAAGTTCTTTTGACATTTTCTATCGACAATGAAATGAAGTGGAGCTCCATTTACCCACATTTGTGAGTGAAAGAGGTGTTCCCCTTCCTCTGGTTCTTCAGGTTCGCTTGGATGGACTTTGGTGGTAGCGACTGTGGCACTGGGTTCAACATCGATAAATCGCTTTCCTCCTTCTAGATTTGATTCAGAGTCAAAATATACCTTTGACTCATAATATTTCATCTCGGCCACCAGTGACTGCTTGGAGCGGCATTCTTCGATGTTTTTCCAAGGGATTTTATGGTACTCACACCATTTTCCCATGTCCTTCTTCGACTTCTCATTACCCTTCTTGTGTTGCAGCTTGGACTGGTTTTCCTGAGAGTGGCTATATTTTCTTTGTCCCTTGTTTTGTGGGTTGAGGCTGCCTTTGCCTTTCTTTGGCTATGCGGAGGTTGTAGATCCAAACTCTCACCTCTTCTGCTTAAATTGTTGCTCAATATTGACAACATATATATAATCCATACCCAATGATGTGATGTCCAAAAACTCCATTTCTGTTTGAATGTATCTATGCAGACAATCACGATATTTGAGAACCAGATGTCATTTAGAGTATTTGATACCTAATTTGGTGCATAGGGTATGCAAAATATTGGTGAAATATGGTACTGTCTGGTCCCTTTCCTGATGCAGGGTGGTCCATCTTTTGTATTGGTCCTCATAGCTTCTAATAGGATAGTATTGTTCTTTAATGGCATCCCTGAAGGAATCCCATGTGGGGGCAACTACCAATATTTCATATTCCTCTATGGGAATTTTCTAAGAGTAAGTATCCCACTAGTCCTTAATATGGGGGATGGCCTTGAGGAGTAAAAAAGTAATATTTTCCCTATTAGAAAAATTGTGGACCGAAAAATACCCTTCAAGCAGATTCAACCATTTATCTACAACATCCGCATCTATCAGTCCTTCAAATAATGGAATATCAAAATTTACCTGTACCTTGAAGGGGGTTGCATGTCCTCTTGATGAATGCGTGTCTCCTGTGGGCAGTTTTTATAGTCCAAAAATTCCCTACCTATGCATACATGGCATTGGTCTTTCCACTTGCATAATTTTCCAAATTACTACTCAGGCTTCTTCTTAAAAAACTATTTTTTGGAACATGCACGCGTCCTGCTGAACTGATAGCCCGCGCACACAAGTGAGCTGCATACTAGTTATCCCGTGTATATACGCGAGCTGCATGCTAGTCATCCCACGTTTACCTCCAAAAATTGCAAGAAATTCAGTGGAATTTATGAGGTATCGAGGGTTTCCCAACCATTTTACCCATTGTAGTCCGTCCCCAAACCGAATAACCATATTTTTCTCATATAAAAAGAGGTATTGGGGTCCCATTTACAAGAACAAGCAATAGAACAAGTAAACTCTGCCAAAATCCCTTCCCCTTCTTATCCCAAGTTTTGCATCCCTTTATAAGATTTGGCCTCAACATTCCCCTCCAGCCCTTTCTCCTTATACAACCCTTTCCATTTTCCCAAGAGATCAGTTGGTTGTGAGAAGAAAGCATGGGAATGATGCACTTGGAGCCACAACAGAGGACCACAGACTTGGTTCACGGAGCGTTTTCCAAAGAAGGTTGTAATCTTTCTGATCTTCATATTGAATAAAAGAGTTCGTTTGTGTCCCAATACATTATGTCTTTATTCTTTTATTGATTTATGAATATATGTCTATATCTGAATATTCAAAGTGATAAGTAGAGATTGTGTTTGTTTTCCTAGGTTTTTGCAGGGCATATTTGGGAGGATACCCGCAATCTAGGAAGCTGCAAAGGTGAAAGAGGTCTACACCATCCGCAAGGACCAAAGGTGCACCTACTGACCTTATTTCCTCTCTCTTGTATTTCAGTTGAGATAGTTTTGGGGTAGATTAGGAATAAAACTATCTTTTAAGAGAATTCAGTGCTCTACCTATACCTCAACCTAGTATAGCGGGATTTTCCCCACTAGTAGAATTGGCGACTCCACTAGGGAGTCTCTGTAGGGTCTTAGTGGGAGATTTTGGTTTAAATTGGTTTTTTCAGTTTCTTTTTTTATTTTTTCAGTTTTACTGAGTCAGTTTAGGGTCTCTGGTCACCTTCTAGGTGCCTACCAGTTTTACCCGCCAAGTCATCTTGCCAAGCTTTTTTTTTTTTGAAAATTTCCAAAGGTGTACGCTCCCTACTTCTGTTCAGCCTATGTACATACACAGTCTTCACATTATACATCCTACATACATACATAGGCTGCATAGTGCACAACTTGCGTCTCTGTTTTTTAGAAGGTTTTAAAAAAAAAAGATATTTCCTCTTTCATGATAGAATAGTTTTACTTCTCGGGCCTTCTTCAACTCTACAGGGTCTCTGTTAGTGGTCTTTGGTTGGGTTAAAGATTCAATTTTACTTGTTTCTTCATATTCTTTTGTTTTCTTTATAGGTTTAGAGTTGACCTATAAGCGTTAGTTCCTCCTATGGATTCTTGGGAGTCCATGTGTTCAGGCAATGGTTTAGGGTCTGCATGAGTCTTGGGTTTTATCTTCTCTTTATCCATTTTATGCTTTGGAAAAAAAAATTGCATTCAGTTATGCATTTAGTTTGGTAATTATAGAAAAGGTTGTCTTTTTACAAAAAGAAAAGAGTTATTTTCCAAAGTTCCTTCTTAACTATTTTCCTAAAAGTTTAGTAATTTTTGCATTATAAAATGAAAATATCTTTTAGGAAACTTTCGGTTATAGGATATTGGAATATTGTTTTGATAAGTTTGCATTGACAAAGATTTACAAGTCATTTTTTCATTTTGAAGCATCTAGTTTGCTTTTTCATAAATGCTCTAAGGTCTTTCTTCTCTTTCATCTTTTTCAAACACAACAAGTTGCACGTCCATATCCTTCTGAGTAATTCAAGACCATAAAATCAACGCTTAAACTTAAAATCAATTAGACTTTTTGTTTGTAGGGTTCACCTACTAGTATAGGCTTTAAGGCCTTGAATTAGGTGTGGAGAAGAAACTCTTCAAGGTTGTATAAACAAATGTTGAAGTCTGTGATAGGGAGTATCATAAGTCCAGTGTCATAAGAGTCAATCAGGACCCCTTTCTAACATAGGGGCTAAACACAAGGTCACGTAAGGAAAGGTAGAATAGATAACCCCTCCAAAGTCAGACCAAGCATAGTGGGGATTGTATATTGAGGGTCGTTCTTGAGAATCACACTGATCACATTTGACTACAGAGCCTCATGGATCTCGAATCCATTCGAGATCCTTAGTTTTCATCCAGACCATTTTCCTTTGGTACCCTTGAAGGGTTTCGGATTTTCATTACGATCAGCCCGACTGTCGACTGTACTCGCATGGTGACTCAGTACGAGTTGACAACATATTTTCCTGTTTTTAGGGACTTACACGGGTGAATGTGGGGGTATACCATGGTACCCAGGGAAGATGTTGGATCTCTCTTTGCGTAGTATACCTGGAGGGTGTTTCTGTTTTCGAGTTACACTTACGCCGGTAAGTTGATCTAGTGTCGATTGGCTTAACTGTTCTTCCTACTAGTCAGTTGTTTGCTTGATTTTCCTTTAGGAAATTTTAGTGTGTGCTCTGTGTTTCATGCTAGCTAAACCTTACTTTAATAACCTAGATATGGAAAGGCCAATCCATATATATCGAAAGGCCAATTAAGAAAACCATAGCTAAACCTCACAATGTCGACTAATCATTTCACAAGGTGGAAGATCAACAAATCCATCATTTGCGTAAGCTTTAGGGCCTGTCACTGGTTACTTTGGATCCACCTCCACCACCGTTGAGGCATAGGTTAGATCAATAAGGATCATTTGAAGCTATCGGGCCACATGAAACTATACCCAAGCCTGATCTGGAGGAATCCATTGTTTCTGACCTAGAGACTGAAGGTTTCATGCCAACAAATCCTCCAATCACTGACTTATCATTGCCTCTCCTAATTCATATAGTCCCTCCTGAGGTGAATTCACTTGAATGACAGTTCGTTTGGCGAGCGGCGATGGAAGCAACTGGTGCTACTTTGTCAAGGATTCTTCATACTCCCATCTCGGCTGTCGCAAGAGGGGGCATTGTACCTCCTCCCCCACCTCCACCTATTAGAACTACATTTTTCTAGATGCACACTACTTTGGGAAGTGGCTCGATTCCTTTGATGAATTTACCCACTGTTTGCTCCATTCAGAACATGTTGAGTGCTCCCTTTTCATATGGGATGCCTAGTTTTAACTCTAACTCGGTTCTCACCTATTCTACTCTATAGACCGTTGGTATGGGGGTAGAGAGTTCTAATTCTCTCTTGCAAGGATATTTCATGAGCACCACTACCTTATTCAATACTGTCCCTTATGGTGGAGGTCACATCCCTCCTCCGTCCCCTTCACTCAGAGTCACTTTCTAGTAGTTGATCGTGCCTAATACCAACTATAGTTTGTTCAGTGGAGGGAGCCTTAGACCTCAATCCTAAACAAATCTGGTGGGATCAATGTTATTTTCTTTGTTCTGTTCATTTGGAAATAACACTTTTAATTTGTCGTGTTTATCGACTCGGGGAAACCCCATCTTTGGTCAACAAAATCCTACACAAGTTTTCATTCCTTCGTATGGAGCGATGACAGGAGTTTACTCCTCGCAAGATATTGGGAATCCTTGGCAAGGTTTGTTTCCTTCGCAAGGGATGTCGATCGGGGGAAAATCCTCCCACACTCTGTGGAACCTCAGGAAAGGTTCAATACCTATGCAAGGAGGGTCGGTTGGGGGCATCCCCAACCAAGGTCCTTGGAACATTGTACAAGGAGGAATCCCTACACAAGCCATGTCATCTAACTTTGGGAATCAACCGATGATACAACATCAAACGCAAGTCCATTTTTCTAGAGAGAGCCACCATGGTATCTACCAAAACCCTAGCCAATAGTCAAACTTTCCCTGACAACCTAGTGCCAACCAAAATCCAGGCCCTTCTTTTCATGTAAATACGCCGCAACCAAGACTAACTTTTCTGGAAACTCTGCATTTGCTAGACTTGTCGAGATTGTTAAATGACCTGATCTTTCATGATCTGCATTGGCCCTCCATGCCGACTAAGTTTCCCTCAGAAATCCCTAAGTTTGAAGGAAAGCCTGGTGAATATCTAGGTGATCAAGTGACGATTTTTAACTTATGGTGCTCATCCAACTCGTTAAAGGATGACTTCGTTCAGTTGTGCTTGTTTCAACGCACTCTTATAGGGGATGTAGTGAAATGGTATATCGAGCTCAACAGCTCGAAGTATGCTTACTTTAATAACCTGGATATGGATTTCTTGAACCATTGCCAACTGCTAGTAAGATACAATGTCGACACCAAGTTGTTGGCCAACTTCAAGCAGACGAAAGCTAGTCATATGTCGGATCACATCCGAGAATGGTGATGACGAAAGAGTATGATTAAATTCAATTTCCCTCCTGCATTTTTTCTCATGTGGTTCTTAAAGTCTTTCATTCCTTGCATGTCCAAATGTAAATGTGTTGAACCTGCAAAAAATATATCTAGCTAGGAATTCACATACATAGTTCCAGAGAAAATAAAAGAAAAGAAAAGCAGAAGAGAAAGAATGGAAGAATTCTCATTAACCAAAATAATGAATGAAAATTTACACATGATATACTTTGTATAACTAAACCAATGTAGACTGGAGGAGAATCCAATTTGCCATATTGTTGGTCTAGAGTGATTTGGACACACACCAACAATTACTGGAGTAAGCAACCACATATTCTAGTGTCTTGGGAAGTTACGGGAGTGAACTGCCACCTAGCTGAGTTAACCAGTCTATCAGTCTTTAGTTAACCAACTGAAACTGAGTGAAGTGAGGAGGAGATCAGGGAATCATGGGTAATGCACTAGTCTGGTGATGATTCCAAGGACAATGTGCATTAGTTGGTGATGGTCCCAAGGTAGCATGGTGATAATCCCAAGGTAGCATCTAGACTCCACTCAAATGATCAAACTAAAGAGAATATTCTCCCTAGAGGAATATTCTTCCTAAAATATAGGATACTGAATAATGACTAATAAACATAGGAAAAACCTTAGGAAAAATAAATCCTAGGTGTGTGTGAAGTAACTCCAAAACCCCCCATGAACATCACTATGGTGAAAATAAAGAATGGGTCCTGACAACGAGGCCATGTTAGGTACCCAAATACAAAAGATACACTGAAATAAAGCAAGGAAAGAGGGAAAACCTCATGGAAAAACCCCCCATCAAGGTACAATGTATGTAAAAAGAATAACCGACATTTTCTAGGCAACTGTGTCCTTCACTCCAAGACTACTGCGCAGAGAATGGAACTTCTGCTCAGTGAAGGTCTTGGTGAAGATGTCTGCAGTCTGTTCTGCTGAAGGAAAGAACTATAGTTCAATGAACCCCTTGTGTACTAATTCCTGGATGTAGTGCATGTGGATCTCTATGTGCTTCGTCTGCTACCTATGAATTGGATCTCTGCAGAACTTCAGAGTTCTCTAGTTGTCACACCAGATGACAATTGACCAATGAAACTGAATTCCCAACTCAATGAGAAAATGTTGTAGCCACATAGCCTGAATGGTTATGTTAACTACCCCTCTGTACTCTGTCTCGGTTGAAGATAGAGAAATAGTAGCCTGCTTCTTGCTCAACCAACAGATAGGCCCATAACCAATACTGAGTGAGTANTATGGTGAAAATAAAGAATGGGTCCTGACAACGAGGCCATGTTAGGTACCCAAATACAAAAGATACACTGAAATAAAGCGAGGAAAGAGGGAAAACCTCATGGAAAAACCCCCCATCAAGGTACAATGTATGTAAAAAGAATAACCGACATTTGCTAGGCAACTGTGTCCTTCACTCCAAGAATACTGCGCAGAGAATGGAACTTCTGCTCAGTGAAGGTCTTGGTGAAGATGTCTGCAGTCTGTTCTGCTGAAGGAAAGAACTATAGTTCAATGAACCCCTTGTGTACTAATTCCTGGATGTAGTGCATGTGGATCTCTATGTGCTTCGTCTGCTACCTATGAACTGGATCTCTGCAGAACTTCAGAGTTCTCTAGTTGTCACACCAGATGACAATTGACCAATGAAACTGAATTCCCAACTCAATGAGAAAATGTTGTAGCCACATAGCCTGAATGGTTATGTTAACTACCCCTCTGTACTCTGTCTCGGTTGAAGATAGAGAAATAGTAGCATGCTTCTTGCTCAACCAACAGATAGGCCCATAACCAATACTAAGTGAGTAACCAGATGTGGACTTGCGATAAGTGTTATCGCCAGCCTAGTCAGAATCAGTGAACCCGACGATATCCAATGTAGATTCTATCACATAATGAATCCCAAAGGTGATGGTTCCTTGTATGTATCAAAGGATACACTTTGCAGCCTTCTAATGTAGCTCATGCGGCTCTTGCATGAACCTAGAGACTGCACCGACTACATAGGATAGGTATAGTCTGGAGTGTGTGAGATACAAAAAGATCCCCGATAGTTGTTTGTACAGTGTGCTTTCAACCAATGGAGTGTCCCCACCATCCTCAAGTTCGACTCCTGATAGGAAAGGATTCAGAGAAGACCTACAGTATGTCATGTGAAATCTCTCAAGGAGATATCGTGGATACTTGGCCTGAGACAGTTTGATTCCTGATGCATCCTGACTGATATCGAGTCCAAGGAAGAAGGGTAGCAGACCCATTTTCATCATCAAGAACCTGTCATGTAGAATCCTCTTGAATGCAACAATCATTGAAGTCGAGCAACCGGTGATCAACAAATCATCAACATACAGAACTAAGAGTAGAAGTGAATCATCCATCCTGATTATGTAAACATTCGGGTTTGATTTACAATGTACAAATTTCTGTGACAATAGGAAGGAGTCCATCTTGGCATACCATGCCCTCAAATCCTGCTTGAGGCCATAAAGATATTTCTTCAGTCGACAGACCAAAGAGGAATCCTGCATAAATCCCTGGGGCTACTCCATATATATCTCCTCAGAGATATCATCGTGAATAAATAAATACTTCACATCCATCTGATGGACTTCCCATCCCTTGGTTGTTACAATGGAAAGTGCCAAATGTATGGAATCCATCTTTGCTACTGGAGTGAAGGTCTCATCATAGTCAATGCCATGCACCTGCTGAAAGAATTTGGAAGCTAGCCTATATTTGTATCTGATAATATGTCCATCCACTGCGCTCTTAGTCCTATAGATCCATCTGCACCTAAAAATTTTCCTTCCAGAAGGAAGGGGAACCAGATCCCAAGTATATTTCTCGAGGAGGGAGTTGTACTCCTCCTGCATGGCAGATTCCCAAAATGGATTTTCAGCAGCCTCGCCATAAGACTTTGGATCTGAAGACTGAAGAAAGAAAATATGCATGGGTGGCAATGGTTCATTGGTAGTGAGTGCAAGAGGAGGCTCCTTGAAATCAGATCAAGTCCTCTTAGTATCAGATGGATCCCCAACAAGATCCCTTGCATCCTGAAGAGTGGTCTGAGCCCACTTGGGCCTTGACTCTGGCTCTACATCTGTATCTGCATGTACTAACTCTGCATATGACTATACTAACTCTGTATCTGGATAATCTAAATACTTTGAATTAAAAATATCATCTAAATAAGATTCATCATGTGCATGCTCATCATCTCTGACAGGTGGAATAACAAAGGTGTATGCATGCAGCTGTTGAGGTACATGCAAGACACTTTCCCCGAATTGGAAACTTCGCTCAATGATAAGTCGATCCAAGGACATTTCAATAAGTATGTATCCCTTCACACCATCAAGGTATCCAACAAATATACACTCTGTGCTATGTGGATCAAGTGCCTTCCTCTTTTCAGAGGGAATTTGGGCCCATGCACGTGAACCAAAAATATGAAAGTGGGTCACTTCCAATTTGAGGCCGCTCCAAGTATCGTAGGGGGTCTTATCCTTGACAACTCTATGGGGAGATATGTTTTGTATGTAGGTTGCACAATTAAGTGCTTCAACCCATAATATCTTTGAAAGTGACTTTTCATGTAGCATGCAAGATGCCATCTCTTTTAGAGATCATTTTTTCCGCTCAACAACTTCGTTTTGCTGCAGAGTATAGGGAAATGTGTGCTGCAACTAAATCCCTTCCTCATGACAAATATTCTGGATCTCATGGTTGAGATACTCTCCCTCATTATCATTTCGAGGGATCTTGATTTTCTTTCCTAACTGTGTCTCAACCAGATCTTTGAAATCTTTGAGGTGTTGAGAGACCTCTGATTTTTGCTTGAGAAAGTAAATCCATGTGAAGTGTGAGAAATCATAAAAAAAAATGAGAACATACCTCAATTTTCTTATTGATGGATTCAGAAAAGGGCCCATAAGGTCATTTTGGATCAGATCTAAAGGAAAAGAATCCCTTTGAGTCTTTCCTTTGTCGAATTTCTCTTGAGGGTGTTTTCCAAGAACACATCCCTCATAGATTCCTTTGTAAAAATGGATGTCTAGTAGACCATCAACCAATCCTTTCTTTCTAAGTTGTTGCATATATCTAAAATTTAAATGTCTAAACCTTTCGTTCCATATCCTACTCCTTTCATCAACATGGGTAAGCGGTAAAGCAAAATCTAGTTCAATAAATTCAGAAAATGTGTAAAGCCTAGATTGATGATTTACCTCATCGGTAGCAACCCTGGAATTGGTTTGCATGTCATAGATATCCACTGCATCATGTGTGAATATGACTTTCTTTCCACTGACGGAATTTTTCATCTGATACATAGAGAGAAGATTGAAGGAAAGTTTGGGAACATGCAACACATTCTCCAAGCTTTCATTTGTGAGTTCAATCCTACCTTTGTCGGTGACCTCAACTAGAGATTTCCCCCCCATCAGAATAAGAGGAACTTTGCATGAATCCAATGAATAATAGACCTATTTTTTGGCAGCCATATGGTGTGATGCTCCTGAATCTATGATCCAAGCATCGGGAGAGGAGTTGATGGCAATCAAGGCATGGCTAGAATTTCCTTTCTTGGGATTCTGATATTCTGGCTTCTTCTTCTTGGCACCCTTGGGGATGTGATCTCCAAGGTTTTTTTGATGAAGTATTTGAGTCATTAGATCTATTTGTTTCTTCATACATGCATATTCTGGATGGAATCATTTATGGAAGTATGTGAATTTCTCCCCTTTCCTTCCCTTTCCACCTTTGGATCCGAAGGCATCGTTGAAGGGTTTTGAGTACCCTTCCTTCTTCAAATTTGCATGAGCTTTAATTTTGTCTTTATATTTATATTTCTGATATTTATGGTCGCTTCCATCTTGCACAGTAAGTACATGCTCCTTTGGGCCTTTGATTTTTCCCATGTTGATGAGCTTGGTCTACTCTTGTGTAAGAGATTTGATAAATTCCTTAAGAGAAGGAATCTTCCAAGTGGCTCTAGAGGAGAATTTGACTGAATGGAATTTGGATACAAACATCGAGAATTCAGGACCAAGTTTGGAGAGAATGGTGAGAACCATTTGTTTCTCCTCCTTAGATTTATCAACCCCGCAATCCTTGAGTTACGACAGTAAATCCTTATATTTTGTAAAGAAATCTTGGAGATTGTCGAAGCTTTTTGGATCCAATGTGAGAAATTCCACCTTTTGCATGTGACCCCTCATCTCATCCTATTTTCCAAAAAACCATTCCATGGTGGTTCATGATTCATTGAGGGTTTTACAGGAAGATATGTGAAAGAGGAGATCAGGAGAAATGAAACTGCAAATTGTTCTAAATGCTTCATCCATTCGATTTAGATACTTGGATTTTTCTATGGATGATGTTGGTTCTGTCTCTGTGTTCATGGTTAACCTGTACAATCCTATGCTTTGAATATGCATGATCATATTCTCCTTCCATGCAAATAATTTCTAAGGTGTAAGAATCAATTATTTTGGGAATTCCATTTTTCCGTTGTCTTCAAACTTTGGTACCTACAAAAAACAAATTGGTGTGTCTTTTCCCTAGCAATCCATTGGCTCTGATACCATGTAAATGTTTTGAATATGCACATAATAGATCTAGCTGGAAATTGACATACACAGTTGCAGAGTAAATAGAAGAAAAGAGAAGTAGAAGAGAAAGAATGGAATAATTCTCATTAGCCAAAAGAATGAATGATAATTTATGCATGATATACTATGTATAACTCAACCAATGCGCACTCGAGGAGAATCCAATGCTCATAGTGGTGATCTAGATTGATCTGGACACACACCATCAGTTACGGGAGTAAACTTCCACCTACTCTAGTCTCTCTGGCAATTACGATATTGAACTGCCACCTAACTGAGTTAACTAGTCTATCAGTCTTCAGTTAATTGACTGAAACAGAGTGAAGTGAGGAGGAGATCAGGGAATCATGGGTAATGCGCCAGTCTAGTGATGATCCAAAGGACAATGTGCATTACTTATTGACGATCCCAATGTTACATGGTGATAATCCTAATGTAGCATCTAGACTCCACTCAACTGATCAAACTGAAGTAAAAATTGAAGAGAATATTTTCCCTAGAGGAATATTCTTCCAAAAATATAGGAGACTGAATAATGATTAATAAAAATAGGAAAAACCTTAGGAAAAATAAATCCTAGGTGTGTGTGAAGTATCTCCAACACCAAAGATGCAGCAACGCCCAGAGTGTTTTCCGAAGAAGAGGCTATTATGAGAGCCCAACAACTGGAGTTGATTTACTCTCAGTCTGGTATGCTATATGAGATCTTACCTGATGCACCATGATCGACTCTCAAAAAATACAAATAGAAGTATGGGCCTCACGTCAATGGCATAGTAGGATCAACACAGAGTAAGCCCATAGATATTTTCTCTAGTCAGTTACAACAGTTATCGATTCAACAGAATGTGGCCAGCTAAACTCCTAGTCCGGTTTCCCTCGTAACCAAAACATCGGATGTACATAGTGTGCAATCGAAAAATCCCAAGGGTAACCAACAAAACGAGGGAAAGAGGAATAAGAAAACAAGAAGGGTAAGGGGGATAAGAGGGCTGAAAATAATGTCGGTGAGGGAAAAACTAAAAAGAGAAAGGTGAAGTTTATGTGTAAGCTTTGCATGGATGACAACTTGACTCACCAATTCCCTCGCGTTGAGGAATCACATAAGCTACTAGCACAACAACAACCTTCTATGTTGACAAACTCTTTTCCAAAAGGGAAAAATATGGCTCAGGCTTCCTCATCCATGAGCATTCCTTGGGGAAGTCGGGGAACCCCCGCACCCAATAATAACAACGAGTCCGCAAAAATTTATATAATGAAATCTGAAGCTAATTATCGACTAGGGATCATAACTACGAACCCATTGACTCCTCTTCAAATCTAGAAGACAATGGGAGAAACGATGACTTGCATCCCTAAAGGTGTGTTCAAAAAGTATTCTCACAACCCAAATGTGAGGGATGCTTAGAATTACTCCATCATGGAGGATCTACCACAAACTCCTTGTGGAATGTCTGCTCCAGAATTTCTCTAGAGTTTCCCCTCAAAGAGAAAATCGTTGTTGTCTTCCTTGGGAGTCGCTGAGACCAGTAACTCAAGAATGATTATATTTGATCCTATAGACCATAAACCTCATCTTCCTCGCCATGCATATTTTCATATAGTAGTGGCATATACCACGAAATCGTTGACACAAAACATTTTCTGTACGGTGGTTGATGAGGGTGCCTCGACTTGCATGATGTCATTGGCATGTTGGAAGGCCATCGACCAACCCGATTTGTCTCTGTCTCCCATGTTGCTTACTACGATTGACAGTCGATTGTTCAGACCACATGGTATAATTCCCTCTTTCTTCGTACAGTTGGAGGTAAAAATTGTGCGCGTCAAGGTAGAAGTAGTCGATGTGCCTCTTGAATAAAATATTTTGTTAGGGCGGAGTTGGACCTATGCTATCACAATGGTCATATCCACTATTTTTTCAGAACTTGTGTTTTCTTCATGAAGGTCAGATCATAATTATTGATCAGTTATCCTTCTCCCGTCCTAACTCTTCATCGGGGGCATCCATGATCCCGATGATTGACAACATGCAACTAGGTACTCTCAACTTAGGTGTCAGATTGTTTCTGTCAATAATGGAAAATTTTAATTATCTGTTGCCTTCCAATGATCTTAGTTTTGTTTTGGTTGTCCCCGACCAGCTGAAGGATGTCATTTTTTAGGTCATATATTTTAAAATGAGTTACTTTGAAGACTCGTGGACTTTACCTTCCCCATAGGCTTCGATGGAAGGGGTAGGGAACCTTGGAATGGCCATGTCCTTATCCGTTGCTGAGTTTTCATACAGTATTTTCTAGCAAGCCTCAACCAACCCTAATCTGGATCCCCCACAGGAGATATATCTTGTTCTCAAGCCTATTTGGGCTCAAGACTCTGTCACTGCTCACGACCCTTTGGACTTAGTCTTTCCCTCTAACGAGGTGATCCTAGAGGCAAGGAATGGGCCAGGAAGACCTTGGGATGATCTTCACAATAGATCTTATTTCTTACCCAAGCTCAAGAGAATAGAGGCAGGAGAGTTTGTTATGACCATGAATGAAGATGAACCTTGTCCTATTAACGCTCTGGCTATGCACAGAATATATGTTGAGGTTAACATGGCAATTATTGCTGAAACGATTCCTATCGATATCTCCAAAACCCCTAGAATTGTGGAAAATGTCTTCATCGGAGCAAATTTCTCTCCCGAAGAGATTCAGATCTACACTGAATTGTTTAAATAATTTCATGACGTTTTTTCCTGGTCTTATGAGGAGATGCCAGTCATTGATCCATGTATTGTTGAACATGAAATCACGACTTATCATGATGTTAAACCTATCTGACAGAAGCTTCACTCGGTCAATCCTCACAAAGAAGAAGTGATAAAGACTGAAGTAGAGAAACTTATCAAACTCAGTTTCATCTACCCCGTTCAATTGACGGAATGGGTATCAAACCCTATTCTAGTCAACAAGAAGGAAGGCACAATCTGTGTATGTATGGACTTTCACGACATGAACAAAGCTTGCCCAAAAGATAATTTTCTAACCCAATTTATTGACCAGATCATCGATGAATGTGCAGGTTGTGAGGTATTTTATTTTATGGACGGTTTTTCCWGGTACAATAAAATTCAKATCAAGCYCGAGGACCAACACAAAATGGATTTTATTTGTCCTTGGGGTACATTCGTGTATAGAAAAATTCCTTTTGTCCTAAAGAATGTTGAAGCTACTTTTCAGCAGGCCATGTCATTTTCTTTTCATGGCCTCAAACACGTATTCAAGGCATATCTKGATGATCTAGCATCATGTTCTCATAAGATATCTAATCATCTCGCCCATTTACGACTAATCTTTGAGAGGTGTCACTACTATCAKATTTGCTTGAATCCAAACAAGTGCAGTTTTTGTGTAACATCGGGACACTTATTAGGTTTCATCGTGTCAAAAAAAGGGATCAGGGTTGATCCTCTGAAGGTTGAGGAAATAGCTCAATTGCCTCTCCCGTGCAAAATCCCCCTGCTTCAGAGTCTACGAGGGAAAGAAAATTTTCTTCAGAATTTTGTTGATAATTAAGTCGAGATTACGAAAGGGTTCATGCGTCTCTTAAAAAAGGGGGTCCCATTTTGTTGGGATGAAGCAACTCAATGCTCTTTTGATGCATTGAAACGCACTCTGACGTCTTCCCCCCTGCTCAGTCCTCCTGATTATGGAAAGGATTTCTTATTGTATTTGGTTGTCGCAGAGCCTACAATCGACATGGTCTTGGTTCAATGGGATGATGCGCTCAAAGACCATGTTATCTACTATCTTAGTCGAGGCTTAGTTGGATCGGAACTCAACTACTCACATGTTGAGAAAATTGCTTTGGCAGTTGTTCATGGTGTCCAACGGTTCCGTCATTATATTTTACTTCGAAAGACCACCGTCATAGTCGTCATCAACCTTTTTCAATATGTATTAACATGACAGGTCATCAACGGAAAAATAAGTCAATGGATAGTCATCCTGCAAGAGTTTGACTTAGATTTTGTTTCGGAAAAATATAAAAATTCATTGGACTTTGCAGAACTAATCTCAGAAATTACGATCGAAAGTGGTGATATTTCACCTGAATAGTAACTGAATATTGGAGATCTTTTTATAATCGCATCATTGGACCCTTCGTATGGAGATATACTTGTGTATCTTCATAATTTGAAGTGCCCTTATTCTTCTTCTCACGACGAGCGTCGATGAATATGACACCAAGCGTGAAACTATCTCATCCTCGATGACACTTTGTATAGTTGAGGGGTGGATTGCATTATCCGATGCTGTCTTACTCATGAAGAAGCAGAGCTTGTTTTGAATGACTATCACACATGAGCATGTGGTGGTTATTTGTCTGGGTTGGCAACAACCCAAAATATTCTTCACACTGGATACTTTTGGCCCTTGTTAATCAAGGATTGTGTTCATGAAGTCAAGAAGTTTCACCCGTTCCAGATCTTCTCTCGGAAGATGCGGGCACACCCAGCTCCTATGTTTCCAATTATTGTTGTCGGTCCTTTCACCAAGGGGGGGATTGATTTCACTACATGTCACCCAGTTTCTGCCAGGGGGCATCGTTATATCATCGTAGTAGTAGAATACTTTACTAAGTGGGTCGAAGTTATGCTGACATTTAAAAATGATGGGAAAATGACTACCCTATTCTTTTTTAACCAGATCATATCCAGGTTCAGTATTCCGAAGGAGATTGTCATTGACCATGGAATTCACTTCTAGAACAAAATGATGTCTGAATTAACATCAAAACTAGGGTTTAAACAAGAAAATTCATCACCTTACTACCCACAAGAGAATGGCCTGGTCGAGTATGTTAATAAGTCTCTCAAGACTATTCTGCAGTGAACAATTAATTCGTCCAAGTCAAATTGGAATTTGATGTTGTATTCGAAACTTTGGGCTTATCAAACTTTAGTAAAGACTTCTACTGGTTTTTCTCCTTTCCAACTCGATTACGGGCTAGAGGCAGTCTTTTCCATTGAATGTCAAATCCCTTCTCTAAATTTGGTAGTGAAACTACTGCCCGACACTACACTGCTTGAGGAACGTCTTTTATATCTCAAGCAGCTCGATGAGCAACGTCAAGATGCAGCCTTGGCTAAATAGGCTCATAAACAATGGGTCAAGTATCGATATGATCAGTCCGTCCACCCTTGTATTTTTTCCGAAGGCGATCTTGTCCTAGTCTATGACCAAGACAAAGATCCCTTGGGGGCAGGAAAGTTAAAACCCATGTGGTTTGGACCTTTCATTGTGAAAAAAATATTAGAGAAGGGTGCTTATCGTCTGGTTGATTTCGAGGGTAACACCTTCGCGGAGCCTAGAAATGGGCTATACCTTAAGAAGTATTACACTTAGTTCGGTCGCATGAGCATGAGTTCTTGTATATATGTATAGTTTTTTATACATTCTTGTTTTTTTTTTTTTTGGATGTATAGTCATTTGCATTCTCTCTGTCACTGTGGCAGATGCCAAGTGAATATGAAGTCTAGGTTGGGTTCACGGATGGTGCTAGCCAACACACTTGGAGGCTTGCTTCCGAAGCTTGGGTGATTTTTACAGCTTGTGGTCTGTTTCTATATTTTGGAGCTATTTTTCTAGGAGAAGCAACCAATCATGTTGCCGAGTACAATGCAGTGATAGAATTACTATGTGATGCCTTGTCACATGGTATTTCTTGCCTTCAGGTTTATTTAGATGCTCAACTGGTCATGTCCTAGTTAAATGGGGAATACTACATTTACGATCCCACCCTTCACTGACGATTCCTTAGGGTACGTCTCTTAGAACACTATTTTGATTATATTACTTATATTCATGTTCCTAAGAGATCTAACCAACTAAATTATACTTTGGCTAATCAAGTATTAGA
>JASDQU010735483.1:209991-245630 GCA_032191745.1 Picea mariana
ATGCTCAACTGGTCATGTCCTAGTTAAATGGGGAATACTACATTTACGATCCCACCCTTCACTGACGATTCCTTAGGGTACGTCTCTTAGAACACTATTTTGATTATATTACTTATATTCATGTTCCTAAGAGATCTAACCAACTAAATTATACTTTGGCTAATCAAGTATTAGATTGGCATGTTTCTCACATGTAAATACATTTGTAAAAAAATGTTTATCCATAAGACAAAAAAATATGTATATAAAATATATCCCAAAAAATAATGTCATGAGTACAAATTCGGCCATAAAGCCTCAAATATAGTCGGTATACATTGTTGGGCTTAAGCCCTCAATACATAGTACAAAAATTTCCCTTGGCACATGTATGGTTCAATACTATCTAAGGTCTAGGCCTATTGTCCCTACTATAGTGAACCGCGACATTTGCAAGACATCAGAATAATTGGACCCAAGTCCTGGGCACCCCCACTACATGTGGATGCATAACTAGGGGAAGATCCTTGATCTAGGCCATGGGAACTACATGAGTGGGATCCATCAGGTTTCTCTCTACTCGCCACAACACTCTCTCAGCCTCTCAGCCTGGTGGTCCCCATGCAGCTGTTGGTCCTCCTACTCTTGCTGGTCTGGCCTCTGGTCGGGGATGATGCCCGGTCTTGGTGAATTTAACTAGTCGAACTGGTCCCACGTCTGTATATAACAAATATTTAAGTTAGTACTTTGACATTAACATAAAAAGGATAATATGTTAAAATTTAAAAATTTAATAACTTTAAAAAATGTGTTACCTATCTCGTCGCGCTCCTCGCCAAGGGGCATGGGCATGTTGGGATCTCTCAGGAAACTAATTTCTGCATATGGATAGTCCTCTATAACATGAATCTGATGGGCCCACCAATCAAAAAACTTGTCATCGAAAACCTTCTGGGTTCTTCCTCCTCCCTATCTAGGCAACAAAACCATCCACCTGCACAAGGCCATAAAGGAGGCAATATGCCCCCATAGTGCCTCCCTCGGGCTAAGACTAGGCATTCTCGAAGAAGAAGAAAGCGCATAATATTGTATCGAACCCAAAGTTATCGTTCATCCTCCTATGACAGTTTGTGAGTTTTTTCTTCATGCACGTAAGCATGGTTGTACTACAGTAAAAAATGGTGGCTTCCAAACATTGAACTGCACAATGCATCTGTGCACGGGAGGCCTGATGGAGTGTTGTGGATCCCGCGATCCACCCAATCATGGAGAGTACAATGAGAAGGTGGAGGTTGGTGATATTGTGTATCGGCACCTGAGATCCTACCTTCTCAGTACCATCCTCACAGTAATACCAATGTAGTCCTCTATGTTGTATGACCATGGAGGAAAAGTCCTCAGATTGACCAGTTCCCCCCTCCTAGAGAGATTGGTGAAAAAGTAGATGTCCTCTGTAGTTGGGGTCAGTGATTGACCCTCTATCATGAATTCCTCTGCATCGGGGTGCCAATACTCTACCAATTGGTTTACCAATCCCGCTTTTTTCCTCATGAATGGAAACTGGAAGAACTTCCACATACCACATTGTTTTATCATAGCAATGGCTCGAGGATCCTCCTCGACTAAGAAATCAATCTCCTCATGTTCCCTTTCTCTCCAATACACATACATCATGTTGCACAAAAGTTGGAGAGGATTAGCCACATTTGTTATCTTCTTTGAGCATTAAAGGAAGTGTACGCGGGATGCCTTTAAGACAGTCACATATCTATGCAGGATAAGTATTACTTTTCCTGTGTACATACGTAGGATGAGCGTGGACAACCCACGTACATGAAAATGTGACCCTTTTACAAGGGCACGTACCTCCCAAACATGAAATTGAACATAAAAAGATGCATAAAATTGAAGGAGAGGATGATTTGTACTTACTTGGTCCAAGTGTGAGGTTTTTTCGTCCACCGTAGTTCCTTGAATTCACATTTTGAGAAAGAGGGTTTTTGATCTATTTGCTTATTTTCCAAATTTCAATGGTAAAAATGAGTTGTCCACCTCTATTTATAGATTGTTTTGGCCCTTTTTTGCCCTAATTTGGTCCCCTTTTCCCTTTTCTTGACTTGGTAGAAACTTAAGTTCTTTTTTGAAATATCTTTGGGTCGTTATGACTAACTTGTTCTTTTAGTTTGGTGTTTTTCTTGAGATGGGTTACACTTATATCATCCCATGGTAAAAGTTGTTTTTTCAACTATTGCATATAGGTTAGGTTTTCACCCCCTGCATTTTTCATATTGTTGACTTTTTCTCTTTTCCATAGGATCGACCCCACCAAAGTGAGACACAAAACCTTCTCAGCTACTTTAGAAGTGTCGTAATTAGGTGGTAGAGCCTTCCTCTACATGGATGCCCAAGGTAGATCCTTTGATGCATTTTTGCGTCCATGCTATGCATTTTATCTATAGGATTGGGAATCCTCTTTAATCCTACCATGATTACATATTGAAGCCTCATTCTTCTTTCTATTCATCATTCTTGGCTCTTCCCATGGGACTCCCTAAAGAGAATGGTTTGTTTTCTTTCAAGCTCGCTTAAACTTTGAAAGAAACATCCAACGAGATTTTAGTTATTATTTTCGATATCATCTGGATTACTTGAGAAACAAAGCCCCCCTGGAGTCTTCTTTAAGCCCTTTTCAGACCCTCTAAAATTGAAACGATTATCGAGCGATCTTGTTTCCCTTCACGCTCGCCAAACTCAAATTTGAAGGCACATTTTTTTGGTGGTAGTTTACCCATTTTTCATTCTGAACAATTAATTTTACGAATAAAGGTATTCCCTAGGAGCTTCGGTTCGCTAGGAGAGTATTCTCAAGTGTAAGTTTAAGCATTTTTTCGGGCCTGAGGGACTAAATGTTTGAAAAAGGGAAATTCTCCTTGGTTTTGGTTTATTTCTTTTTCAGGCATTGGAGATTACTTAAGAAAAATGAACTCCCTCAGAGTCCATACTTAAGCCCTTTTCATACTCCCTAAATATGAAAAGATTGTCGAGTGACCTTGTTCCTTTCACACTCATTAATTGGTCTATAAAGAACATCTATTTGGCATAATTTTAACTATTTTTCCTACCAATAGATTGTCCAGGAAAAAGGTACACCTCGGGAGACTTGTCTCGCTGCGAGAATTCTCCTAAGTTATATTTCATACTTTTTCAGGATAAGGAGACTAAACTTAGAAAAAGGTTGTGAGTCCATAGTTAATCTCTTTCTAGACTCCTTAAAATTGAAAATATCACCGAGTGATCTTGTCTCAATCACACTCGTTAAAATGGTTTTGAAGCGACATTCTTTCGGTATAATTTTAACCCTTTTTCGAACCGATTGGACTAGTTACGAAAAAGGAACTACTTGGAGTCTTCTTTTACAATTTTTTCATACTCTCTAAATGTGAAAAAACCACTGAGCTTACCGTATTTGGGCTCGTAAAACTTCACATCGAAGGAGTCTTGTTGTGTCATTCTTAATCAAATCACATGTCTCATACTTGCATCTTTGGCCTAATGTCGGCTCCATGTTTCTATCAACTGAAACTTCAAAGCATTCCTTAAACGCAAGCCTTGGAACACTTTTTGCCTTTGCGATCTAACACCTTGAACCATGGAGGAATTTTCTTGAGTTTCCTTACCCTGCACATGTCTCCTTGCACTAAGCATCAATATGTTCCATGCGCTTGGAACCAGTTTTCTTTCCCACAACACTCATTCCTCCTTTGTAACGTAGCATTCTTTTATTCCTTTTCAAGATCGTTAAAAATTTGAAAAAGACAAAAAAATCAAATATTCCAAAAAGAGGGGATGTGATATACATTCTCTTTTTTTGACAACAAGATAGTTTCCCTTGGACAAAGCACATCCTTATGTTTGTTTTCCAAGCATTGGGATCTAGTATGACCTTAGGAAGTTTGTAACACTACATAGAGTTGTGTCCTCCTCCATTTGGTTACTCTTCCAAACATATGGAGAGTTTGTGGTGCCTTTTGTATCACAGACTTATGTCAATATTACATTGCCTAAGTCTCATAATTTTCTCATGGTTTTGTCCAAGGGAAGTTTTATCCAACCTGAGTTGGCCATTCTATAGTTTATCTCTTGACTTTCATGAGTCGGCCATCCCAAGAGTCTATTCAATTTCAGATTCAAAATCTATGAAGTTTTGTTCCTGATGATAGAGATCCTCTAGTCTTTCCCTGACGACATGTCGAAGACCTCGGGGTAGTGATTCTTACACTCATATTGTACTCCTACCTGAGTTTTGAATATATTGAAGTTGTTTCTTGAGCTATGACATCCTCATCTCTAGCCGCAGGCGTCCATACTTCTTGAAGATGCATATTATATTGTACTTGTATATATTCAAATGATTTTGAGTTGTAGATCCATTGTGTATTTCTCGCGGCTACACTTTATATAGAAATTTATATGACATGGATTTGTAGTGTGCTTTATTGGCAGCCATGATTATTCCATCCCGAGCATGGGTATGCCCGCCTCAGAGAGATTATCATTGTTTTGAGGATGGCAGGCTCCCGAACTATGGTCTCGGGCTCACTCAACTTTGTGCCTTCCCACTAATAAAGATATTGTAACGTATTTCAACCACCAATTTCTCTTCCGACCTCACGCATTAGGGGGAATCTGTTATAGTCTGAACATTCTCTACCTATGCATACATGGCATTAGCCTTTCCACTTACATAATTTGCCAAATTACTGCTAAGGCTTATTCTTAAAAAAATATTTTTTGGAACATGTATGCACCCTGCTAAAATGATAGCTTGCATACACACACATGTTGCATACTATTTATCCCACGTACATACATGATTTTCATGCTAGTTAGCCTACATTTACCTCCAAAAATTGTAATAAATTCGGTGGATTTTACGGGCTATCGAGAGTTTCCCAACCTTTTTACCCATTGTAGCCCGTCCCCAAACCGAATAACCATATTTTCCTCATATAAAAATAGGTCTTGGGGTCCCATTTAGAAGAACAAGAAAGAGAACAAGTAAAATCTACCAAAATCCCTTCCCCTTCTTAGCCCAAGTTTTTCATCCCTTTCTGAGATTTGGCCTCATCATTCCCCTCCATCCCTTTCTCCTTATACAACCCTTTCCCTTTTCCCAAGAGATCAGTTGGTTGTGAGAGGAAAGCATGGGAATGATGCACTTGGATCCAATATAGAAGAGCCTGGACCTGGTTCATGAAGAGGAACACAATGAATAATAGGATGAATAAAATAACACGGAGATACGGAGAACAACAACATATATCCAGTGAACAATGACTTCTATTGAATAAATAAAAAAGGTTGAAACTGTAAAACTACAGAACTGAAACAACTTGCTCGAATGGTGGTAGTTATCTCTGAGAAGAGATGTGGCTGCTACATGCAGCCGTCTGAGAAAAATGATTACAATGAGGCTCCAGAGGCCTTTTTAACATTCCTCATGAATGCCAAAACCATAGACATCCAAAAACCTAACCCGAGGAGATGAAACACCAAAAGTTATGTGGTCCTTGATGAGTAAGTTGGTACCTCAATTTCCTGAGGTCGTAACTTTTTCATACGACCTCCATTTTAGGCACGTGATAGCCTATTGGAAAGGTCTTTTTGTGAACTACACATTATATCGTCAAAGTCTAACTTTGTCTACAGTTTGACTGTGTCAAGCCAAAAAAACATTGTTTAGGGCCCCAAAATGGCCATGTAAGTACATAAAGATGTAATGACATGAAAAATTCCAAAATAATCCAGTTGTATTAGGTGGTCGGACACCGATCTCCACCTAGAAGATGTGTAGGGCTTCATACATCCCTAGAAGTGCAGAACCCACAATTACAAAGAAGTACAAAAGAACATGTTGAATTAAAACTCTCAAGAGGAGGCAGTTGGAATAGATGGGTGGCCACCAATATCCACCTGGATCATGTCCCTTCATGAAGGGCTATGATAAAGTATAAAAAGAGAAAGTGTGTGGGTGAAAATTTTAATAAAATTTGAAGAAGTGGATGAGAAAACATTGAATATCATTCAAAAAGGGGAGAGTTGTGAAATTAGTTTCAGGTCAGTTTGGCATTTTTGCTATAACTTATTTTCTAGAACATTTCAGAATGTGAAATTTTGAGGAGATGGAGGAAATATATCTCGGTACATGTGGTTAAAATTTTAGATATTGTTCCACTATACTTTCCAAGATATTCCTTGTGGAATTTAGGGTTTCTAAATGCTTATGAAAACAATTTCAAATAGGTCAGCTTGACATTTTTATAACTTCTTTTCTAGGATTTTTCATACTATGAAATTTTCAGGGATCTGAGACATACAGAAGCAATTCAAGTAATAATTTCATAATAATATTTGAAAAATTGGATACATGGCATGTTGTACAAGTTCATTCTTGGGAAGAGGAAAAAAACATCAAGCTTTGGGAAGGTTACCATAAATTTCATTTAGAAATTCAAATTATGGTTAGACGTGATGAAGGAAGAAGTAGCAAGTAGCCTTAGTGAAGGTAATGTGAATGTTATAATATTTTGAATAAGTTATAACTTAAATTTTGGCTCCACTCAAAAAAAGAGATTGGTGTCTCTTTCAAAGTTGGTGCTTAGCGGTGGGGATTGGTGTCTCTAGTAGATTGGTGTCTACGAAGAGCTGTAAGAGTAGGTTGGTGACTACTTTGTACCGGTGGGGATTGGTTTCTTAGTAGGTTGGTTCCTACAAATATTTGTAATATTAGGTTGGTTCCTACACAAAATTATAAAGAGAATCTTTGTGGTTTTCTCCCGAAATGGTTTCCACGTAAATCTTGTGTTCCATGTTATGTAGTTAATAGATCTCATATGTGATTTTTTTCTTATGATTGATGAATTTTTGAAAGATTAAATCAATTTTATTATATTGATTCAACCCCTCCTCAATATAAGTGTGTGCTCAACATATGTTATGGTGAGGGATTTTCTCCAAACCTTAATAGGTCTAGCATATGACTGGTACATTTCACTTCTTATATTATATTAGTTATTTTGATGACATGAAAGGTGTATTCATGACCATAAATTCTCATCCTATTGCATATCATACTCTGCTTACACATTTCACTCAAATACATACTGGAAAAAAAAATGAAATAATCGAAGATTTCAATTTATGATTTTTTAGGACTTTACAACAAATTATCGAGGAGAAACAGCCAAATCAACCAATCATATTTGTGTGCTACAAAAATTAAATTCAATGTAATTTAAAATATGAAATAAATTCTTCATGAATTATGACATTAGATGAAACAATGAGGAAAGCAATTGAAATGGAAGGAGACATGTTGGAGAGAAATGCAAATCCTAAATCATTCTTGGACGAGTTCAAAGACAAATGACAAATTTATCTATGTCATCTCAAGTTCCTTGTTCATCTAAAGCAATTGAAGAACAAGGTATTGGGAGGGGAATTTTCCAAGGACATCCCTCTAAAGTAAGAAACATCCCTGCTCCTAAACATGCTCAAAGAACACATCAAGAAACAAAGATAGCACAACTAAACCAAAAAATTAGAAAAATGTAGAATGAAATAACTCGGTTGAAAAGGAATGACAATGTCATTAAACAATTTATTGGAAAACGAAAAATTCTAGATCCCTTAAATTGTCTCAATATTAGTCAAGATACATAAATGAGGTGTAAATGTTGTTTTCAAAGAGAATATTAAATGAAAAATGAATTGTACTTTTGTATTTTGTTGAACAACATTCATTGATCAAATTTCAATTTGTTTGGACATACTTACTCATTTTATGCATCCCTCACTTCATCATTTTTTTTGCAAAAAGTGGGTTGCAAGAGGACCTCCATTTATCATCTCAAGACCAAAATCCCACAAACCTACAATACCGCATGTCCATAATTAGTTGTTTTTAAACTAACCATACTACTCTTTCTCTACATATCTTATACTTAGCCAATTTTTCAATTGCGAGAGTCTTTTTGCAGAGGTAAATATTGTTCTAAAAGGCTCGCAAGCTGCGATCCCACAATCCCCAAAATGAATCCCACATTTTCCACGTCACGCAAAATGAACCTCTTTTCATACATAGTTTATTTCTTGAATGTGGATGCATGAGGTCTCCCTCATCTTTTCCTTTCATCTCCCACGCCCTGCAACCTGCAAGTTTGCAATCTCATAAAGGACCCTCACATTAATCATTTTTCATTTTCCATGCTTAAACCATTTTCATTAATCTCGACACATGATCACCTTTCCCAAGAATATTTATTATCTTATTGCCACATCAACAGTCACACGTTATGAATTAATATCATTATTATGTGCGTGATTCTCGTAAAATCTCTTCTTTAAATCCAAATAAAATCATGTAATTAACATTTATGAACCAAGTGTTACGACATATGATATCAAGGAAATACATGGTGAATTTAGTAATGTATCAAATCCTCATTGTAAAGGGTATTACTTCGATAAACCTGCCACTTATTCACTAAAATAATCTTTGCGAAGTATGTTGAATAAGAAAAAGGATCTATATTGTGGATATACCATCAACAGTCTAGGATGAGAATACCGCAAATTCTAGTGGTCTAAATCTTTCAAGTGGTATTAGACACTTTCACCTCAAGAAAGAAACTCAAATGAATTTTGGACATTGGAATTGCAATAGTTGGGTGTATGCCAGAGGTGTTCGACTTCAAAGAATTGGTTCTTTGGTGTATGAACAAATTCAATAGTGAGAAGAGAATAATTCAGCTACAGGAAAGGACACCGATCTCTCTTCCTCCTACAATTTTTAGAAAAATTATTAGACTTCCATAATACAATATGAATTTTAAAGGTTCTGAAGCTGACACCTTTCTAAAGGCCCACAACAGAGGAGAAAATATTTTGGAGAATTTTCTCATAGATCCGTCAAGAGATTTTGTGAGCTATTCTCAAATAGATGTGTGTTCTCTCAAGTGCCCATATAAGGAATTTTCATGGTTGTTTGCTAGAATAATTGGACAAGATTCCACACCTATTGTTCCAAGATATGTTATGTATGTTCTACATCACTATGTTCATGAATTAGGTGCCATGTTTGATTGGGATCACATTATTTCAAATGAAGTTTCCTTTTAGTTGGGAAACTTTCAAAAAACAAATATTTCCATATGACTACTTATTTAATTTATGTTATAGCCTACTTTAATATATTTGAATATCTACCATGAGCAAGAAATGTGGAATACAATGAGGATCCAATATAGTTTTGATATCCCACACTATGGAGGCATAAGGCTCTATATCATTTTTAACAAGTAGAGAGTGCTTTCTTGTCCACCTTTAAAAAGATGATTCATGGTTCCACTACACCAAGATTTTAAATAGAAGCTTTAAACTTTCTTGCAGGAAAGGGATTTTTTGACATTCTAGACGATTTCAGCTATGTCAGACTATATGGTTTTCAAGGAAAAAAATATTTACTCCCTTATTATGTTTTTGATAAGTTGTTCACAATTGAAGTATGCAAACATTATAAAATTTGGGCATACTTTTTTAATGAGAACTGAAAAAATAAATGCATTCTATTACCATTGAAAATTGGAGACATTACTGTCAAAACCACATCTCACCTAGATGATTTTTCTATTTATTTTGATCATTTCAAATTGAGAGAAATTCATGAATTCCAAGGCTTTGACCCTAATGGATTTTTTTTGACTCGCATGTTCACAGTCGGTTATGGTTCGTATTTTACTAAGTCAACTCAAATGGATGAAGGAGGAGGAGATAAACAAAACCCTTGAGAAGATTCCCCTAAAAAAAGAAAGATGACATTGGTACTCTGGTTAGCACAAATGACCAATATAGACAAAGAGGGAGAACCACAACAAGTGGTAACCTGGGCTCACCCAACATTTCTTAGAAACGTTCTTCAACAAGAAGCAAAGCTCATGGAAATATTCAAGGACAAAATAATTCTCTTGCTAGGAGCTCTGATGGTGGATGAGACAAAAAGCCTCCTAAAAAGGTCATTGAAAAGTCACATACAATCCCAGTAAGTATAAAAAGAAAAAAAGAATATGTTGAAAAATCACGTCGGAAAGTACTAAAGTTTGAAGTTATGGAAGTTGATGTTGTGATTAGAGAGCTTGATTGAGATGAACAAGGATTGATCGATTGCAAAATAGTTGTATAATAATTTCCATGTGAAGAGCTTGTATTTTTTAAGGAAGAAATATTCACCATGTACACCATGCTTCTTTTAATAAAAAATCAAAGAAATTGCAAATTGAGAAGGTTAACATGAAAAACAAAAAAGTTGCAAAAAAATGGAGCTTGGAAATAGATATTGTAGGAGTGAAACATTCTAGGGTTTTTGAATTCCATAAATCCACGGGGTATGCCCTAAAATATTCTATTAATGAAAAAAAAGTAGAACTTGGTTTTGAAGAAAAGAATAAAAGAGTTAGAAGATGCACTGCTTCCCAAACATTTGTTCATTGAACCCATCTTTGTTATTAAAACACTTTATTTTTTGAAGGGTACACATGAATCATGCTCAATATTAAAAGGTTCTTCAAGTTTTTTGACAACTATTAGAAAGTATGTGGGAGATAATATTAAAAAGAAGGTTAAATTATTCCTTGACATTTGGGAACTAGCAATTAGTTCAACTACTCTCTCTACAAGGATTTTAAATTTCAAAGAATATCTCCAAAAGGATTTAGAGAATGACCATCATTTTTAAAAAGAATTTATCAACACCTTTTCTGCCAAAATATCAAGTATGAATGACATCCACGGGAGGGAATAAAACATTCCTTCCAAATTCTGACTTAAACAAATAAATGCATGTTGGATAAGAATAATAAAGTGTTTACTAGAAATGTTTGTTGAGTGTGACACTATAAATTCAAAAAGAAGTGATTTGTTTCTTAAGATTGTTTATTTAACTAAAGAATTGGAGGGCCCAAATTTGTTAATGGACTCAATACTACTCACAAAGGATCAACTACAAGAACAACTAGAGGCAATTAAAAATTCATGGGATATTGAATTCAACAACCTAACTGAATTTTCGGAGGAGGAAGTTGAAATATGGTTAATTCATTACGTAAACAAAAATGAATACCATGAAGATACAATTCACCAGTTAGGTTTTGATTTAAACGATATTGAAACTAAGCTTCTTGATACCAATATCAAGAACGAAAGCAGTTTCTCCCATGTGGGAGTACATTGAGCAATGGTTAAAATAATTGACCCAAATTCTCAAGAAGCAGTTCAGACCGTTAGGGCACCTCCAACCAAGAAGAATACAAAAGAAACTTCAACAAGAAAGTGAAAGAGATTTTTCCATCATAGAAATTCAAGTAGCCATTTCATTCAAGATTTTATCTTCTTTTCCTCTCAGTTAACAGTCATCCAACCTTTTCTATTTCATGATTTGTGAATACCAAAGGTTGATTCCTAAACGTGTCTTTGTTTCTTCTTCCACGTCTTTTAATTATTTATTTGGTCCACCGGAGCCCCATCCAGGTCCGTTTAGGATGAATTCAATTTAATTTTCGAATATTATAAACTCTTTTAAGACATTCGTATATTTTTTTAGGTTCCCAGAGAACTATTCGAGACACATGTCTAGTGATTTCTCAAACTTTGGGTTTTAAGCATGAGACTTCAAAAGTTTTTCTATGAAAATACCTTTGAGTTTTAAATGAAAAAATCATGTTAATTTCCCTGCATATGCGGTCCTTTATTTTCATTCTTCCAAATGAAATGTTATGCTTTGCTTTATGCCATGATGAAAACAATGTCTTATGAAATTTATCATTTTACTGGTTTAAAATCTTGTATTATATTGTGAATATCCATTTCTAAAAAAATATTGGTCCTTTCTCAGGCATATTTTATTTGTGAATATTTATTCCATGAAGAGCCTGGTCCTTCTTAGGCATTTTTTTGTAAATATTATATTATATTAAATAGGAGAACCACTTCTCTAAAATGCAAGAGGATTCATCCTTGTGATGTTATCTTTTAGACTTTGAACCATCTTAAAGATCAACATTTTTTGTAGCCATACTGGGGAATCAAAACAAAAGGTACTATTTTCAAAATAGATATTGAATGACTCAACAAAATCCGAAACAACCCCAAATATTGATTGGAATTGAAGACCAAAGAAGCATATTGAACCAATTATACAATTTGGCTCTGTCTACAACAAGGAATTGCGAAGAAAGTGAACGTACTTGGTAACCTTTGGCTCAACAAGATGAGATAATTGAAGTTCAAAGAAAAAGATGTTAGTAAGTTCATGAAGCTGGAATCATATAAAGGACCTCTAACAAGAAGCAACAAGAAGATTCTTGAAATTCATCAAGAAACTCAAAGTTATACATATGAAGCTTTGTTTGTAGCAATAATGGGAGATCGAGAAGAGGAAAGAAATGAAATTCCCCACACTGATGGAAGGGAAAATCATAGAACAAGAAATCCAAGAACAATACCAAGATATAGTCCTCTTAATCTAAGAGGTGAACAACATCAATTGCTTAGCCTCCCTCAAGGTTTTTTACCTTTTTTACGGGTCATGGAATTATGGATCCAAAAAATAATCTAGATAAGTTTCTCATTATCTTTGACATCCATTTGATAGAGAATGATGATGTTTTTGGAATTATTGTCATTGATGTCAAAGTATAAATGTTGTCATTAATATCATATTACAGCTTTACAAATACACACAACATTTCCAAGATTTATTTATATATAGGTTTATAAGTCTATTTTAAAAAAAGGGTGCACATGAAAAAGAAAAAAGTGAAATGGTGGTTTCAAACCCATGGGTTTGGAAGCACATGGTATTTTTCCATGTATTTTCCCATGGTATTTGGAAAAGTGAAATTAAAAGAAAGGAATTGATTATTTAATTAATGGGTGTCGTGTCTTTTTGAATTAACATGTCCCTTAATGAAGGGTTATGATAGAGTATAAAAAGAGAAAGTGTGTGGGTGAGAAATGTAATAAAATTTGAAGAAGTAGATGAGAAAAGATTGAATATCATTCCAAAAAGGGAGAGTTGCAAAATCAGTTTCAATTAAGTTTGGAATTTTCACTATAACGTGTTTCCTGAGATGTTTCAGACCGTGAAATTTTGAGGAGATGGAGGCAAGATCTTTGGGTACATGTGGTTAAAATTTCATATGTTGGTTCACTATAATTTTTGAGATATGCCCTATGGAAGTTAGGGTTTTTGAGTGGTTCTCAAATCAGTTTCAAACAAGTCAGCTTGGCATTTTCTCTATAACTTCTTTTCTAAGACTTTTCACACTCTAAAATTTTTAGGGACCTGAGGAGACATACAAAAGTACCTTGGGTAAGAATTCAAGAATCAGATTTGAAATTTTTTATATGTGGCATGATGTACAAATTTTTTCTTGGGAAGAGGCCAAAAACAACAATCTTTGGGAAAGTTACGGTAAATTTCATTTGGAAATTCAAATTTTGGTTAGACCCAGTGAAGGCAGAAGTATCAAGTAGACTCACTGAAGGTAATGTGAATGATATCATATTTTGAAGAATTTAAAACTTAAAGGTTGGTGCCGCTCAAACAAAGAGATTAATGTATCTTGCTAAGTTGGTGCTTAGTGATGGGGATTGATGTCTCAAGTAGATTGGTTTCTACAAAGATATGTAAGAGTAGGTTGGTGCCTACCAGAGTTTGTACTAGTGGGGATTGGTGTCTCCAGTAGGTTGTTTCCTACAAATATTTTTAACAATAGGTTTGTTCCTACACAAAATTATAAATAGAAGCTTTGTGGTTTTCTCCTGAAAGGGTTTCCACGTAAATATTTTGTTCCATGTTCTACAGTTAATAGATATAATATGTGATTTTTTCCTTATCTTTGAAAGAGTAAGAAATAATTCTTATATTGATTCCCCCCCTCTCAGTATAACTGTGTGCTCAACAATTGGTATTAAAGTTGGTTCCTTCGGAAATAGTCTAACCATGGGAAGGTATATCTCGGGATCACACATGGTTGGTCAAGAAGGTTCCTATGCAAAAAGGGCTTCGTTGTTTGACATAACAAACTATGCCTTATGGAGAATAAGAATGCAAAACTATTTAATGGATCTTTGTTTCAATATCAAGTAATCTATTATGACTGGTTATAAATCTCCAACATCTCCACCAATAGATCAAGTTGGGAAGAAGCCTAGTGAAAATAATGCAAAATCCATGAATGCCATCTTCCAAGGTCTATCAAAATCCGATTTTTTCAAGGTGATGCATTGTGAATCGACAAAAGAAATTTGGGAAAAGCTTCAAAATATGTATGAAGGCGGTGACAAGGTTGTTGATGATTAAAATAGTAATGATGAATTCATCCCACAAATTATTTCTAAAGCCCTATTATTTAACTATGTTAATAACATAATACTAGTAGGTGGGACCCCCTTGTAGACTAGAGGTGCAAGGATAGACATATCACACTTTTTTTGTTGTTGTTGTTTTGATGCTACCTACACAGTCCTAAATGGTTGACAATGCAGTTGGTTTCATTTTGACATGGTAACAGGTGGATGAAGCATTTTCGTGGAATGCTTTTTGCGATCCAAAACATTTTTTATGGTTATAAGGAAAATGTTATGACAGTTTCTATGATTTAACCATGTCACTAATCATTGTGATCAATTATCTAGCCACATATATGCAAGAGATATTTTAGTGATATCATAATCAAAACAAGGAAAGAAAAACCTATGAAAAAATCCTAATGAGAAAGGAGTTATATGTTGAGCTATGATAAAGAATTATATGCAAATGGAAAAATTAAAACATATTAGTGTTAGCCCTAACTATTTTGTTATTGTTGGTTAGTGGGCTATGCGAATTTCATTAGAATTGAATTGGGCGCATATCGCATTGCAATATGTATGATGGCATAGAAATATGACAAGGGTTAACGTGTAAATTATATTGAGTGGTGCACTATGCAAGGGATATCGTCGCAGATTTCAAATGGTTTGGCATTTAATACATGGTTTAATTTATTGGTGAATGTTGGTTTGTCTCGTACTTCGAATTGAATAGGTCAGGTGATGGAAGCGACATGCATTTACTACACGTCACTCCATACTCCCCCTATCGGTCGTCACCCTATCATTGTTCAGTTGTTGCATTTTTTGATCTGTTGGTTGTGAATCTCCGCATTTCATGCTCTTGGAAGGAAGAAGGCTTGGCAACTCGTCATTTAAGCATTTTTCTATAGGTATGATTCTTTTCCTCTCCATCCACGAGGTGTTCTATGTTGTATGAACAAATAATGGCTCACTGATGCTTGGATTATGTGTGTTCCTGAGAATTTCGACTGTGTAGACGTGTGTTATATCTCTCTATGATGACTGTAAATGTTTGAATTGCAAGCAAAAGAATTGGGTTTTTTTTTAAGTTGTGCATTGATTTGTTGCTCGGTCAATTTAATATTGTGATGGGTCTTTGAGGAATAATAAGTGAATGGTGGTGCATATGGCTCTGCATTGATGATGGAGGGTTTCTGTATATTATCATCGGTTATTATGTTCCCTCACAGTCATGATTGTAACCTTACCCAGTCACAGAGGGATTTCCAGCAGTTGTTTTGTTATTTCTTCAAACCCCGAGTCATGGTCGTTGGCCCATTCTTATTGTATTTTCACCGAACTATCCCAAGACCTAGTCTTGGGTGGCCCTAATATTAATATGTGCCTATATGGTTGTGGGTTGATACAAGTTATATCTTGGCGTTATGTCAAAAGGATGTATGCGTCCTCACTGGGGTTTTTGTCAAGTTGTTTGGCTCTTAAGTAATGGATAGAGATGTTATATCTTTGTGTTTTATTTTGATAACTGTCATTGTTCAATTAACTTTGCTTCTCCTTTGCAAATGTTAAGTGCACTATGTACACTGGGTTATTATTTGCCCACCTTTGCTCTCCTCGGGTGTTAATCATTGGTCTTGTTCATGACTTGGAGTAATAAGAAGATTGTGTGGCTCACTATTGTATCTTTTTCGAAAGGTATTCTGTCGGTGGTTGATAAGTCTCAAAAGACCTCCAGCTCTCTATTTTATGGTTAAAATATGAACGCACTCTTGTTGTCTCCCTGCATTTGATTGTGACAGACCCAACTTGATTTCCAACTATCTTTGCTCCCTTCAGGCACCTTCTTAGTTGTCAAATATTGGTTTATCAGTAGAATGGTTATGGAGGTTTTTCATTGAGTCTTTGTCTTGTCTTTCTATAATAAAATTGATTGAGCAATTACAAATGGGAATAGGCACTTGAATACAGTCGAGAACTGTCTTCTTTCATTATGTTTTCACTCACTATGTTTTTACCAGCGTGGTGTTGATTGCAATTGGAAACAACTGTGTGTTTTTGCTAGGCCCAATCAGGGTTATGGCTAGTTTTAAAAATGATGCCTATGTGTAGTTGGTGATGTTCGCTTCATATATTTATATTGGATCATTGTACAGATTACCAATGGTTTTAAAGGGAAGTTATATCCATAGTGATAAGGCTCGAGTTTTATGTTTTGGTCGATTGTTGTTTCATTGCAAGATCTTATCGACTGATATGATGAAGACTATGTATAATCGAGCATGCTTTGAAGTATGTTCGTGTTTTAAAAAGGGACCTATGTATATTTAAAGTTCGGCCTGATTGTAAATTGGTAGACAATGGATGTTGATTATTATCGTGATGCATTATGGTTTATCAGGGATAGAGGTCGAGCATATTGTTAAACAGGATTGTTGAAATGGAAAGTTTGTTTTGTTTAGACTGTTATGAATTGAGAAATTCTAGGAAATTTAAATATTGGAACAATAGACAGTTTTATATAAAATTGAGAAACAGTGAATGTTGGTGCTTTTTGGATTGATTCTAATACACATTTATGGTTATTAATTATTTAATTTTTTTTATGAACAATATCCATTATTTTCCCTGTCATTCTCTCACTTTTTCGCACATTACGAATCCCCTCATAATCCCAAACTCACTTGCACGCCCTGTCATTCTTTTGATTTCTTGGAATGAAATAAGCGATTGCTATTCTGTCTCATCTGTGTTAATTTGTGACTTGATATTTTTGCTTTTGTCTCCACATTTACTTTTGCATCTGTTATATTTAGAAAATTATATAAAAATGTTGAATTTTACAACAATCTTTTATTTATAAAAATCATCCTAAGCCCTTGTAAATAATATTTATGGATTAGGAAACAAATTTTGAGGCTATAAACATAGGGTGATATTCCCTTCTATCTTTCCTTAGCCAAGAAATATCTGAAAATGCTTGAGTAAGATTATTTTATATCTTTTCCTCAACATTTATTTGGCGACCATACTGGGGAGATCTTCCATATCTCTCTGGTTGATTTTTATTCTTTATTATCATTGAATATATCTACTTTTCTGATATTGATTCTTTGATTGTTTCATTTCTTAATGACCGTACATGTTGCAAGGCAGCCCAATATTGAGCCTGGTCTTCAAGATCATACCAGCATTACTTTAAACTTGTTTAATACCATCTTAGATACCGCTAATACCCGGGTTGAGCTTAATCGCTCATGGGAATCAATTGAACAAGGAATAAATGCCCAAGAACATTGGGAATCTAAGAAAAGATAGCTTAGGAATCAACCATAGCTTTATTTTTCCTTCAGTTTTGATCTTATTTTCATGTCCTTAGACCCTTGTTTTTCTAGGATAAGAAGAGGTTTATCACTGGAAATTAATCCTATTGCTGAAATAGGAAGAAGGAATGTTGTGTTTTCAACCCAACAAAGTGCTCTAAGGAAAACCTTGTTTGTTTCATCTAGTTCGTCTTTCTCTCCTTTACCTATCATTCACAAGATGGCATCTAGTGGTGGCACTGGAGGTGCTTCTTCATCTCAATCTTTAGCTTCGTCAGTGATTGGTAGCTTATATAGTCACCAAGTCCTTGTCCAATATGCCACAAACCCCACCAAAGTCATTAAAAAGTATGAGCTTTTTCATTTTGAAGAAGATGCTACAACTACCCCATGGCATGTTTCCTCCTCTCTTAACCTAGCACCTGCTACTCATCCACTTCCTAAATTCAAGGAGCATCTCCCTAGGTTTTCAACGAATAACATTGTCACTACGAATGAACACTTGGTGGCATTTTCTAATGCCTGACACAACATAGGAGCCAATGATAACGATACTTGTATGCACTTATTTGCGAATTCCCTTGAAGGGAAGGTTGCGGCCGATTTCTTTGATCTCCCTCCTAAAATTTTATCTACTTGGGAGGAGTTAGTCTATTGGTTCAAATATACCTATGGTAAATCCAAAATCCCAGCTGAGTAGTTACTGGAGTACATTAACATCGCTTATAAGGATGGTGAGACTATCAAGTCCTTCAACCTGTGTTTCACCAAATTATACAACCAAATCCCTGAACTCATTCACCCTCAGAACCAAGCCACTTTCATGCATCATTATAATGAATTACCTTCCCCCTATCGTCATAGGCTTGAGGAAAAATCCATTAATAACCTTGGTTCCACTCTGCACACTTGTATAAAGTATGAAGAACAACTTGAAAGAACAGGTCTTCCTAAGGGAGACTCAGTTAAATAGACAGACATGTCCACCCTCTTACATCTTGTACCAGACTTGAATGATCGAATGATAGCCTATGAGCGGAAAGGAAATGTCTCCTCTCCTATCCTTGGAGCTTCATCTTCTTTTGCAACCCCCTTTAGAAATTGAAGTGAAAATAATTTTTAGCCTAAAGCTATCATGCCTCGTAGTTGGTGTAACTTTTGCGAGGAACACCATGAGGAAAGTACATTTTTGGTAAAGAATAATGCCAGAGATAAAATCTTTGGTAAGAGTCCTGAAACTACCATTGTTTTCCTAGACTTTGCTTATCTATAATATGTCATGATCATAAATACTAGGAATAAATCCTATGCTCCCAAAAGAAAATATGATCCTCCCTGCACTTCTTCTAGCCCAAGCTCATCTTCACCAACTGTTATTGTTTGGGTTCCTAAGGCTCCTGACAGTCAAGGAACTAACTCCCCTCTTCCCTCTTCCAAATACAACATTCTAAATCAATTGGCCAACATCAAAGCAGATGCAACCCTTCTGGACAAGGTTTTCGTCCCTGAACAACAAAAGCATCTAAAAAATTTCATGGAAGGACAAGATTTCTTTGTAGCCAACCTCTCTGAAGAGGTAGATGAAGAGGATTCATCTGTAAATAAAGTAGGTGTACATAAATTTAGACACCCTGTAAAAAAATACTCGTTTTATATTTATGTAAAGATTATGGATAAGATTGCCCATTGTTGCCTCATTGACGACAGTTCGGGCCCAAGTGTAATGTCAAATATTATTATGGAAGATCTAGGCTTGTCTTCTACAAATTAAAACCCCAGAAGCATTCTCTCTTATAATAGTCTACAACAAATGACCATAGGTGAAATCAAGGACGTGACCTTGGATTTGTGCACGCACCCTTAAATAAAGAAAACCCTTAATATTCAGGTAATCTGTATGCCATTAAGTAACTACTCGATCATCTTAGGAAGAGATTGGAAAGCTTTGACAGGTGGATACCTCTTACTCAACGGGACACACTTATCCGTTCCTCGAAATGGTAAAAACATCATAGTCCTAAGAGAGGGGAGAATTTCACCTTACATAGAAAGTGTCCTACAACCTAATGTGAATTATATCGATGAGGACCTAGGAGTGTATTCCATCTTTGTCGAGGAGGACAACACTACCTTGGAACAAATCAACTTAGACGACGGGATGTGGCATATGCACTTTGATGTTTCACGCTCCAATGAAGGAAAAAAAATTGGTATTATCTTGTACTCTCCTATGGGTAAAATTCATAACTTTTCCTATAGGTTAGAGTTTGATTTCACAAACAATGTCACTTAATTTGAAGCATTACTGTTAGGCATTGAAAATGCCTATAATCTAGGTTGTGGTCACCTTACAGTGTTTTTGGATTTTGAACTTGTTGTAAACCTTGTACATAAGATATACTCTCCAAGCAACAAGTTAATGAAACGCTACACCCAAATTGTTTGGGAACTTATCTCAAACTTACTATATTTCAACATCACTCATGTTAAAAGGGAATTTAACTCAATGGTTGACTGGTTAGTTGTTTTTGCAGCCTCTCCTAATCAAAAACTTCTGCCACAAAGACATGATTTTACCCTTCAATCTTTGTATCGTCCCCACATCCCTGACAATATAGAGTCATGGAAGGTCTTCCCTAGTGGTGAGAGAATATGTGCTTTCATTCAAAATGAACCTTATAAGCTTAAGGAAGTTATATCAATGGAATATAATAAGATTCCTAAAGGCTTGACTCCTCTAGAAAGTTCATTTTCATCGAGTGATGTAGGAAACAAAGAGAAACGTAAAGAAGAGGAGTCGAAAAGGAAGGTGGGTGAAACCATTTCCTTGAAAATTGGAACACCTTAGTCTCCAAACAATGTTAAAATAGGTGCCCAATGTTCTGATGAAGAAATATTGAAGTTCGCCAGATTGCTTGGTGAATTTCAATATGATTTTTCTTGGTCTTATGAAGATCTTCGTGGTTTTGATTCTGCTCTTATACAACATGTCATTCCTATCAAGGAGGGCATAAAACTAGTTAGGCAAAAACAAAGACCCATTAACCCTGCACTAGAAGCAACTATTCAAAAGGAGTTGGAAAAACTCTTGAAGGCTGGGATTATCTTTCCGGTTAAGTATTTTGAATGGGTTTCAAATTTGGTTCCCATTCGGAAAAAAAATGGTCAAATCAGATTATGCATAGATTTTTGCGCATTGAAACGGGCTAGTATAAAATATCACTTTCCTCTCCCTAATATGGAAATGATTTTTCAGCAGGTTGCAGGGTCACAACTAATGTCCTTACTTGTCGGTTTTTCTGGTTACAATCAAATCAAGGTAAAAATGGAAAATAAATATAAAACCACTTTTACTGCTCGTTGGGACACTTTTGCTTATGAATGTATGCCTTTTGGATTATCTAATGCATGTGCCACTTTTAAAAGAGCTATGCAAATGTATTTTGACGATTTGATCGACAAGATTATTCAGATCTATCTTGATGACTTAACTGTGTACTCTAAAAACCGATCAAATCATTTTGGTCATCTTAAAAGAGTTCTCATGTGATGCAGTAAATTTGGCATTTCTCTAAATCCTTCTAAGTATATTTTTGACGTTACCAAGGAAAATCTCCTTGGACACATTATCTCTGATTCAGGAATAAGAATTGATCCTGAAAGGATTATTGCTATCCTAAATCTGTATGCTCCGACTTCCAAGAAGGAGGTTCAAGATTTTATAGGGGTTATTAACTTTGTCTGTAGGTTTGTTCCTGATTTTACTGTAATGGTCAAGCCAATTCATAATATTCTTAAGCAAGATCGTTCCTTTTCTTGGACAAATGATGTCGAAAATGCTTTTGTAGGGATCAAGAAAGAAATCAGTTCCGCATCGGTTTTGGTGAAGTCGGATTTTGAGAAAGAATTTATGATATATACTAATGCTATAGAGGAAGTCGTTTATGCTATCCTCATGCAAGGTCATGACCAAGGTAACGCAAAATCAGTGGCTTACATGAGTCAAATATTGTATGATGATGAGTTTAAATATTCTTTTATTGAAAAACATGCTTTCTCTCGTGTTAACGTTGTTGAAAAATTTCTCCACTTCATCTTAGGTAAGCACACATTGGTAAAAGTCCCTTTACCTGCTATCAAGTTTTTGCTCTCACAGACTTGTCTTTCAGGGAAGCTTGCACATTGGATTTCCAAGATCCAGGAGCATGATTTAACTATCGTGACTTCTAACACCATCAAGGGACATGAATTAGCCCTTCACTTAGCTCAACATGCTAAAAATAGTGAAGAAATTAATGAACAGGATAGTTCTCCATCAACATTTTTCTACATTGATAAGTAAATTCTTCCTGTGTCTGAACATCCTTGGTATAAAAATTTGGTTTACTATTTGAAAAATCAAAGATGTCCAGATAAATTAGACACTCATCAAAGAAGAAGGCTCTGTCTCAAATCTGCTAGATACGTCATTATAGGACACTTCTTGTTTACAAGATCTATTGATGGTATGTTGCTTCATTGTGTAAACAATGAGGTAGCACATAAACTGTTGCAAGAAACTCATGGTTCTTCAAATTTTTTTATTCATGTAGGAGGTCATTTTTTTGCTAAAACCACTGCTTTTAAAATTATCAAAAAAGGATACTATTGGCCTTCAATCTTTCGTGATTCTTATGTTTTTTTGAGATCTTGTGACAAGTGCCAGAAATTTGCTGGGAAAGAATGTCTTTTAGCCATTTCGTTACAACCTGTCCTCCCAGACTTTCCTTTTTCAAAATGGGGTTTGGACTTTATTGGTCCTATTAATCCTTCGTCTCCAGTAGGACAAGTCTTTATCTTGGCAGCCACAGACTATTTTACAAAATGGGTTGAAGTTGTCCCACTTAAACATTCGACAGATGAGTAGGTGATTTCTTTCCTTGAAAATAATATTTTTTCCAGATTTGGTCTTCCTTTGGAAATTATTACAAACAATGGTCTCGCTTTTATTTATGCTAAGTTGACCCAGTTTTTAGATAATTTGGGGGTTAAACATTTTACCTCATCATCTTATTACCCCAAAGGAAATGAGCAGGTCAAGTCTACCAATAAGAATATGGTGATAATTATCAAAAGGCTCATCGAAGATAAGCCTCTTCAATGGCACACTCTCCTCACTTACGCCCTTTGGGAAAATCGAACTACCACCAAGGTGAGCACTGGTTTCACTCCTTTCCATCTTGTTTATGGTCAAGAATCCATTCTTCATACTGAGATGGAACTTTCCTCCTTAAGTTTAATGCTACAGGTCAAAGAATTGAATTCTTATGAGGTTTCTCAAAGAATGAATGCACTCTTGGCTTTAGAGGATCAAAGGACGTTTTCCTTGGGTAATATATAGAGAAGACAACAGATTGTTAAAAAATATTTCAACAAGAGTGTCAAGGCTGTCAAATTTAAATTCAATGAGAAGGTATTGTTGTGGGATTCAGTTCATGCTGATAGAGGAAGACATTCAAAGTTTCAAAAATTATGGTCGGGTCCTTTCAAGATCCTTTTGTCCTGGGTGAAAATTTGTATATTCTAAAGGACTTACAGGAGCGATTATTTTCCTACATCACTAATGGTTCCCACTTAAAACATTACGTGGAGCCAACTTGAAGAGTTTAACGATGTTTGGATTGTTTCTGTATTATAGTAGTTTTGATTTCTGCTTTTACATTAGTAGTTTTTCATTTCTTCTTTCACATTAGTAGTTTTCCATTTCTGCTATTTCATTTTCTGTCATTTTATTTCTTCTTATTTCAATTTTGTTGTTTCATTTATGTTATGACATTTCTTGCTTTTGTTCTTTTGACTTCAATTTTTGTTAAAAATAAAATGTTGGATCAGTTTTGCCACAGGGATGCTTCTGCAAAGTTTTATTAATCAACAACAATCAATATTGCACGGTTGTCATGATGTTCCCCTTGAAGGTATCATTGAAATTGTTATTTGCTTTCACTGTTGTTTTATGAGATAATTGGTTTTATCCCACTTTTTCTTTCCCTTTCTTCATCCATTTCGAGATTCAATCAAGCAAGTTTAGAAAATTTTCTCCTTGAAGTCAAGAACAAATTTTAGTTGAATGATTATGCTTACAGGGATAAACCCCCTCATACTTAACACTTTCCATGAGTTATTCCCAAACTCCCGGTCATTTTTCCATTAAATCTGCTCACTTCCCCCTATCGCATAATCACTTTGATTTTTATCTTCTTGATCTGATGTTACTTGGTTTGCAAATCCAGTCATTCTGAGTTCTTAATCTGTTGGAAACAGATTTCCCTGTGGAGTTGCCAATTTGTTGACGATTAAAATCATAACGATGAATTCCACCTGCAAAGTATTGCTAAAGCCCTATTATTTAACCATGTTAATAATATAATACTAGTAGGTGGGACCCCCTTGTAGACTAGAGGTGCAAGGATAGACGTATCACACATTTTTTTGTTGTTGTTTTGATGTTGCCTACACAGTCCTACATGGTTGACAATACAGTCTTGGTTTCATTTTGACACGGTAAAATCATTTTTGTGGAATTCTTTTTGCGATCCAAAACATTTTTTATGGTTATAAGGAACATGTTATTACAGTTGCTATGATTTAACCATGTCACTAATCATTGTGATCGATTACCTAGCCACATATATGCAAGAGATATTTTAGTGATATCATAATCAAAACAATTAAAGAAAAACCTATGAAAAAATCTTAAAGAGAAAGGAGTTATATGTTGAGCTATGATAAAGGATTATATGCAAATGAAAAAGTTAAAACATATTAGTGTTAGTCCTAACTATTTTCCTATTGTTGGTTAGTGGGCTATGCATATTTCATTAGATTTGAATTGGGCACATATAGCATTGCAATATGTATGATGGCATAAAAATATGGCAAGGGTTAATGTGTAAATGATATTGGGTGGCGCACTATGAAAGGGATATTGTCGCAGATTTCAAATGGTTTGGCACTGAATACATGGTTTAATTGATTGGTGAATGTTAGGTTGTATCATACTTCGAATTGAATAGGCCATATGATGGAAGTGATGTGCATTTACTGCACGTCACTCCATACTCCTCTTATCAGTCGTCACCCTAACATAGTTCATTTGTTGCATTTTTTGATCTGTTGGTTGTGAAGCTCCAAATTTCAGGCTCTTGGAAGGAAGAAGGCTCGGAAAGCTCGCCATTTAAGAATTTTTCTACAGGTATGATTATTTTTCTCTCCATCCATGAGGTGTTCTCTGTTGTATGAAAAAATAACGGCTCAGTGGTGCTTGGATTCTGTGTCTTCCTGAGAATTTTGACTGTTTAGATGTGTGTTATATCTCTCCATGATGATTGTAAATGCTCGGATTGCAACCAAAATAATTGGGTTTTTTTTAAGTTGTGCATTGACTGGTTGCTCAGTCAGTTTAATATTATGATGGGTCTCTGTGGAATAATAAGTGAATGGTGGTGCATATGGCTCTGTGTTGATGATGGAAGGTTTCTTTCTGTGTATTATCGTTAGTTATTTCGTTCCCTCACAGTCATGATTGTAACCTTACCCAGTCGCAAAGGGATTTCCAGCAATTGTTGTGTTATTTATTCAAACCCCGAGTCATGATCGTTGGCCCATTCTTATTGTATTTTCACCAAAGTATCCCAAGACCCAGTCTTGGGTGGCCCTAACATTAATATGTGCCTATATGGTTGTGGGTTGATACAATTTATATCTAGGTGTTATGTCAAAAGGATGTATGCATCCTCACTGGTGTTTTTGTCAAGTTGTTCGGCTCTTAAGTAATGGATAGCGATGTTATATCTTTGTGTGTTACTTTAATAACTGTCAGTGTTCAATTAACTTTGCTTCTCCTCTGCAAGTGTTAAACGCACTATGTGCACTGGGTTATTGTCTTCCTGCCTTTGCTCTCCTTGGGTGTTAATCATTGGTCTCATTCAGATTTTGGAGTAATAAGAATATTGTGTGTCTCACTGCTATATATTTTTCGAAAGGTATTATGTCGATGGTTGATAAGTCTCAGAAGACCTCCACCTCTATGTTTTATGGTTAAAATATGAATGTGCTCTTGTTATCTCCCTGCATTTGATTGTGATAGACCCGATTTGATTTCCAACTATCTTTGCTCCCTTCGGGCACCTTATTGGTTGTCAAATATTGGTTTATCAGTGGATTCATGGTTATGAAGGTTTTTCGTCGAGTCTATGTCTCGTCTTTCTATGATAAAATTGGTTGAGAAGTTACAAATGGGAATAAGCACTTGCATATAGTCGAGAATTGTCTTCTTTCATTATGGTTTCACTCACTGTATTTTTACCAGCGTGGTCTTGATTGCAATTGGAAACAACTATGTGTTTTTTCTAGGCCCAATCAGGGTTATAGCCATTTTTAAAAATGACGCTTGTGTGTAGTTGGTGATGTTCACTTCATATATTTATATTGGATCATCGTACAGATTACCAATGGTTTTAAAGGGAATTTATATCCACAGTGATAAGGCTCAGGTTTTATGTTTTGGTCGAATGTTGTTTCATTGCAAGATCTTGTCGATTGATATGATGAAGATTGTGTATAATCCAACATGCTTTGAAGTCTGTTCGCGTTTTAAAAAGAGACATGTGTATATTTAAAATTGGGCCTGATTGTAAATTGGTAGAAAGTGGATGTTGATTATATCGTGATGCATTATGGTTTATCAGGGATAGAGGTCGAGCATATTGTTGTGCATTTTTTTTTTAATTCTTAAAAGGAAGGAAAAGAAATGAAAGATCAACACTTTGTTAAACAGGACTGTTGAAATGGAAAGTTTGTTTTGTTTAGACTGTTATAAATTGACAAATTCACAGAAATTTAAATATTGGAACAACAGATAATTTGATATAAAATTGAGAAATAATGAATGTTGGTTCTTTTTGGATTGATTATAATATAGAGTTATGGTTATTGATTATTTAATTTGTTTTATGAACAATATACATTATTTTCCCTGTCATTCTCTCACTTTTTCGCACATTATGAATCCCCTCATAATCCCAGATTCACTTGCACGCCCTGTTCTTAAAATTAAATTAAATTTAATGGAAACTCTATATTACAGAAATTAAAAGATGACACGGAGATGGGTTGCAGTTGATATGTTTTGTTATTGCAACACAGTTGATTTTTTAATGATTTTTTGAGCAGTAATCATGTTCTACTCCCTTTCATTTTCTCACTTTTCCGCTCAATACAACCCCCTCAAATATCCCAGAACCCTTATTCACCCCCTTCTCATTGAAAAGTATTAAATGATTTTATGGATTGGATTGCATGGGTCTGATATGTTGTTGAGCCAAACTTTGTTTCATATTTAAAGAGATGTCATGTATGGTTTTTTTAAGAAGCTAGTTTCTAATAAATGTTGCATACATGATGACCTTCTTCAGTAGAGGAAGCCATGGATGAAATAAAAGGGGCATAGGGAATTGGAACAGAGGCCCTAGAAGGCCTAGATTTTCGATACATTTTGATGCAGATCCACAAGAGTTAAACCAACTCTTCCAAGATGGATTTTTCAACTGAATTGGATAGGGGGTAGTCCAACCTAGGCCAGAAAGGCCTCCCTCCCAATCCCAACATGCCCCTAGTATCCCTATCCCCCCTCATGTCTCATTACAACCTGAAGTCCCTGAAAATGACAGATGGCAAGAGATTGTTCACCCAGTAGCCTCCCAACATTGTGGCTGACCCAATTTGTCTCTACCTACTCCTCCTCCACCGGTTAACCCAATTGTCCAAATTTCCCCTACACACTCACCTATATAGTCTTCCCACACAAACAAGAGATTCAAAACCAAAGCCCACCACACGCATGATAAAGGAAACGTTGTTGTTTCCCCCTCCTCTCCCTCAATTGATTCAGCCAAATTTGTTTCATCCTACATGCACTTGAGAGATGACTGCTCTCATGTTATTAGTGAGATCAATCCTAAAGGCTCCACACAGCCTAAGGCTAATTCAGAAAATTCAAAGGGGAAATTGCATCCCAAAGTGGAAAATATGTTTTTTGAGTATATTTTATTATTGATTGTTGAGAACAGTTGACTGCTGAAGTTTTTGGACAACATACTATTTTTGGATGTTTTGGATATTATATTTTCTGGATATGGTTTTAAATATCATTGATATTAATTTTCAAATTATGAGAATGATGATGGGAGCCACAAGGAGGGATGTGTTTGATTGATTGACTAGTTGTGTTTATTTTTGTTAAGAAACTAAAGGTAGTCACAAGGGGTCCCACCTACTAGTTATTTTTTATTAAAGACCCTTATTATTATTATTATATTAATTATTCCCCTAAACTAAAAGTTAGTTGAATTTTAGTTAACTTAACTAAAAGAAGTAGTTGAACCACTTCAACTAATTTTGATTTCTTAAAGGCAAAAAGAGAAGGAAGAACAAGGGGAGAATAGAAGGAGAAAGCATACTAAGGTCTGCTCTTGAGTTTTATTGAGATAGTTCAGTTTTCATTCATTATTTAATTCATTAAAATCCTAATTCTCTTTTATGACAGCAGGGTCCTATTGTAGACAGCGAGATTCAAGGTTGAATTACATCATTAAGACACTTGTTTTTCAGAGGTGTTGATTTATCTTTGATAGTCTGTGTAGACTTATCTGTTTATGAATTAAATTTCATGATTGATAAACGATATTGTGAAGAGTCGAGTGGGTAGCAATCTGTGGCAAGTTGATCCAAATTTTAAAGTTCATTTTTTAACTTTTTGTTAGAAGTCCCTTTGTATGGTTTTCATCGGGGACATCTAAGTTTGACTTTGGTCCAAACTCCCTCAGGGATTTTTGTAAAGAGAATGATTCTTTTGATTTCTTGGAATGAAATAAGTGATTGTTATTCTGTCTCATCTGTGTTAATTTATGACTTGGTATTTTTTATTTTGTCTCCACGTTTACTTTTGCATCTGTTATATTCAGAAAATTATATAAAAATGTTGAATTTTACAACAATCTTTTATTTATAAAATCAACCTAAGCCCTTGTAACTAATACTTGTGGATTAGAAAACAAATTTTGAGGCTATAAACATAGGGTGATATTCTCATCTATCTTGCCTTAGTCAAGCAAGATATGAAAATGCTTGAGTAAGATTATTTTATATCTTTTCCTCAACAAGGGTTCAGAAGGAAAAGCTTCAAACTCATAGAAGGGAATTTGAGAGTTTGAAAATAAAAGTTGAAGAAAATGTTATATCTTATCTCCTTCGTGTGGAAAAAATTATCAACACCATCAGAGGACTTGGTGAAAGAGTTGAAGAAACAATGATTGTACAAAAAGTGTCAAGGTCACTCCCCTTAATATTTTATGGAAAAGTTTCTACCATTGAAGAAATAAAGGATATTTTTTCATTAACAATGGATGAATTGCATGGGATCCTCATGGAATATGAAATGAGGTCATCGAAATAAAATCCATCAAAGAAAGAAGAAGCCTTCAAATCCTCAAAGAAGAAAAAGAACAGAGAGCATGAATCAAGCGATAGCTTCGAAAATGAATCAGATCCAGAGGAAACACATTTCGTGAGAAAAATAAAAAATGAATCTAGAAAATACAAAGGTAAGTTTCCCTTTAAATGTTTTAATTGCAGAAAAGTATGACATTTTGTTGTTAAGTGTCTGCATGCAAAGGATGAAAGTAGTGATGATGATGATGACCATAATGTAAAGAAAGGGATCAAACATCATCAACAGAAAAATAACCGCAAACAACACAAGCATGAAAAGAAGAACTCTTATAAGCAGAAGAAGAGTCTCTACTCAAAAGGGGTTAGTGACTCATCTGAAGAAAGTAGTCAAAGCAGTTTTGATAGTGAAAGAGAAGAAACTCTCTTTACGGAATTCGAAACAAATATTGATGAAGACATGTGGAAAGAAATATTGGATTGAAAAGAAGAGGGAAATTCCAAAATAGATGGGGAAGTGGATATTGAAGAAGAAATCATGTGTGCCTTAAGAGAAATAAAGAAGCTTAGGAAAAATAATTTGAAACAAAAGGAGCAGTTGTAGAAATATGAAGAAGATGACCGTGCTTCAAAATACAAAATGTCACAAAGCCTTGAAGAAATAGAAAATATTATCATGGACCTAAAGGTTCAATTAGAAGAGGAAAGAAGAATAAAAAAAGTGGTGAGAATACAACTGAAGGAAAATGAAGAAAACTGTGGAAAGCTAGAATCTAAAATTGTTTCCTTAAGAAAGGAACTGGAGAAAACAATTATTAAGTTGAATAGAAGCTTGAAGTTTGAAAAGAGTACTGAAACCTTAGATAATATCATCAATTTTCAAAGGTCTCCATTCATTAAGAATGGTATTGGATATGATGTTGTTGTTTCCTCCCTACCTACACCTGGCCTTGCTACAACCAGGGAAGTTTTATTTTTTGCGGGTGGAGTTCATACTAGTTTTCCAAAAGAGGAACCTATTGTTGATTGTGTCAAATAGATTGATGAGTTTCATGTTCCTCACGTGCTATAATTTGTGCATATTGTTACATATGACATTGTTTCTGATATGCTAGGTTTTTCTACTCCTGTAAGTGAACCTAAACCTGATCCTACTTCCTCTAATCATACAACACAAAATGTGTGCCCTATCATCATCCTCGCCATAAAAATCGAAGTAATGACAATCATTCTTCTAGATCATTGCATAAGAGACGTGAAAGATAGAATTGTGGACCATTGTCGACTACGAGGATAGATTGTGATTGGATAGATGGATGGTCGTGGAATAATTTGACAATATGTTTGAGGAATTCATATCATTTGGTATCATCGGCTATACAGTCGTTGTAACATCTCACTCTATTGAGCACACTTTTATTGGCTTATCCTTTGAGAACACTTGCGTGCAAGTGATCTGGTTATGGTACATTATGATTTCGTTTCGATTATGAGTTATATATGATGATGATGATGTATTGTGACTTATTGTTTCTTTCAAATGTATATGTATTGACATATATTATTGATGAGTTCTTCTTTGTGTGCAGGACACATGACAAGTTATGGATGCTAATGGTATCAATGGACCTCCTTGGACTCCAGATTGAGTCAGGGAGTGGATTTTATTTGTTTGAGTATTTCATTTTACGTACATATGACATATGATTGATTACAGTATGATTTATGTATATGGATTATTGACACTTTTGTTGTCAGTGGATGCAGTCTTGACGATGCTTGCTAATCCAACTCACATAAGGATTAAAGGGTTCATGCACAAAAACCAGACATTGAGGGAGAGGGGTGGCAGTATCCCTGTCACAACCTACTATCACTCTCGTTGTGGCCTGAACGGTAGGTTATCGATTGCCTAGTTTGAGAGGTCCACAAAGTCATGAGGGTGTACTAAGATATTCGTTCACTAAGAATTCTAAGGGGTGTGAAATAAGGTGGAGTCCTTGATCCTTAGAAACCCTTAGTCTCTCACAAGGTTGACCGAATGGAGTGTTGACTTCAAGGGTCAGACAAACTTCCAAAACCAGTGAAATGTGAGTGGCACCTTTGGAGCACGGAGGTGCATCTTTAAGGGCACGTCGCGTAATTAAAACATGATTCAATAAATCTAGGTGGCCTAGAAAACATTGAAATGGTTAGACCTTGTTAAAATAAAATAATTAATTAAACCATAAATTAGAAATTAGAAATCCCAACAAGAGTCTAAGCCTAAGTCTAAGATTCGGATTTAAATAAATGAACTATGAAACAAGTTAAAATATTTGAGATATAATCAAACTCTATAAATGGGGAATTAAAAATTTAAAGGTTGGATAAGGTGCACATGTGTGCATGAAATTAATAAAAGGGATTTTTAAAATAAAAAGAAATAATAACTAGAGAGAATAGGTGTACATAGAATAGTATATTGAGTCAAACCACCACTAGATCTAACTAAAATAAGACTCCTAATCCAACTCTAACTAATATCTAGTTAGGAGACACTCATTAAATGAGAATTTGGGGAACAAAAGGACAACTAAGAGAGAAAATAGGAACACATTGGGAAATGTGAGGAAAATGGATTTTTAAAATAAAATAAAAAGGGTAATAACTTGTGCAACTTGGGGAGAGTGTGACAAGTCTGTGGGTGAATAATATTGATTAAAATTTATTAAAAAGTTAATTACTTGTGCATGTGGACATGTGTCATTGAGAATTTACCTTTAAAATAATTGGGGTAAAAGGGAAAAGGGATCTCACCTTGGATAGTAATGTTATGTTGCCAAAATTGGATTGATTGTGTTTTACTTGTGAAAGTTTGGATTCAAGCTTGAGATAGAGTGAGATCTCTTCCTTGCGAGGCAATATTGAGAGATATTGTCTTATGGTTATGTGTTGGGCCCCGTTGTGTCTCGGGGGGCTAAAGGGGAAGAAGAGTACCCCTAGCATTGGTTGGGAGGTACCGGTGAAGTTGGGTGATTAGCAAGTGGGAGAAGAAGATAACACAAGTCGTTGAAGGACTTCCTCATTTCTTCATCACCACCAGTTCCGATATTTATTTCTGGAATGTTTATTGCAGCAATAGTGAATTGTAAATTGGAATTTGTATAATCTCTACAGGATTAAGTAGAAATTTCTGAAGACTAATTTATTGTGAATGCTGCAAATTTAATTGCAACTCCTAAATTGAATAAATTGTATGAGTGTTTAAATCGTATGAAAATCAAAGAATTTATATATAGTAGTCGTCGGAGTTTTCTCTATAATCAAATCTAGAAATTCATAGGTTCATTCTATAAGTTATTTTCATTTCCAATTAGCTATATATTCATATGATCAATGTATCTTTAATTGTCGATCCGAGAAGTAGATCTCCGATTGTTTTCTTTAGAATGGTTGCAAGTTCGAAATTAAATTTATGGATGTTGTAGGAATAAAACGCAGCATGTTATTAAACGTTGGATCTTGTACAAAATCATTTCAATTTGAATTTGAGTTTATGTATGTTGTAGAATTAAAACGACTTGCTATTGGGTTCTCCCCTGTTCTGGTAGTAAGTCGAGTTCTTCTTCTACCCTCTTACGTGCCAAAACTGGCGGAGACCTTCGTGTTCTTTTTAGCAGACTATTTAATTCTTGCCTTACTTGTCGATTTTGATTCGATTCATTGTCAGAATTCTGCTTCCATCTGACTTTTCTCCAAACAAATTTTAGATCGATGTGTATATTGTGATCAGATTTAATAAATTGTAAACCTAGCTTTTAATTCCGTCTTTTGTGTATTAGTTGACTACTAATAAATTCAGAAAAAGAAAGGTAATCCAAGAGTGTCTTGGATTGGTATTTTTGTAAAAGAGAAATGTGTTTAATTAAAATTTAAAAAACACTTATTATAGTAAGAGATTTATGTACCTCATATAAAACTCTTTTTCTTGAATTTCTTTTAAATTGATAAGGGCCTAAACCATAACTATGATTATGTAATGGATTAGAAATGTTATGATTTAATGGTATTGAAACTTAGTGATTAATTATGTAAATATATTCTAGAGTGATTTACTTCGAACCAATTTAATTAACTTTTGAAGAGACATTAAATTATGTTGAATATATTTTTGATTGATAAGACAATTGGGGCCTTAGACTCTTCTATATGGTCCTTAGGAAAGGAAAATAATAATAATAGTAATCTTGCTATATTATATGAATTAATTAGTAAAGGAATGGCATTAAACGAATGGCTTATTATTATAATCGTTATTGTTAATTGAATGACATTTTGTGGTATTGAGAAATTATTTGTCTTAAATCTTGATGATATTTTGTCATCATTATTTGGTATAGTATGTTAAGTAGATCGTAAATTATGAATGGTTTAGTTCTTGAGCAGATGATTTAATTTTATTTATTTAGCATTGATTTCTAGTCTTGAGTGTTGATTAGGATTGGTTAAGGGAATTAGATACCTCATTGTTCCTCAGAACAATCATCAGTCTTGAGACCTTAAATGGTCAAAATCAATCGGATGAATCCTGGACTTGAGCATTGATTATGTGTTTTGGAGGTCCTAAAATTGCAGGGTAGGTTAGGTGGATAGACGTCCTTGTTTCTTTTATGTGATTGACGGATCTAGGACAATTGTGATGTTGTATTTGATTCTTGTTGCGTAATGATTTCATTGGCATAGAAAGTGTATTGATAATGTATTGTAATCTGTAACACTCTCTTAACTGTGTTTCATAAAAAATAAAATAAAAATAAAAATTCCTTTATTGTTTCTCATTTACATTAATGTCTTGACAAAGGGGATGTTACAGTCGTACATTGTTCCTCTTACTTACTGGTGATTTTCTTAGAATTTTTAAACCGAGGATCAACTTGACATGGCAATTGACTGGTGTTTCGACTGAGTATTCGACGATTAATTTTCAACTGGGTTGTCCTTCGACTGAAATTTTCGACGAGAACTATTGCTACTACTTATTCATATCTCAGGGGGGAATACTTGAAGTTGTTGATATGTGAACCCAACTGATGTCTTCTTGTTGAATTTATTGTTTCTTGTTTAATGGACTTGGATTTGTTGAGACAGACCAAACCATGTTCAATTTTTATAGGAGGTCTGTAATACTGCTTATGATGGATATAGAGACTTTTTGGATTGACAGAGACTGATTATATCGTGTTGTTGGTGACAGTGTTCAAAATTCTTCAAGAGTGTTGTTGTACCATGTTTGAGCAGTTTTTGTAATTAGAACAAATTAAAGTGGGAAAGCTATGTGATATGTAATTTTTTTTCTTCGAAACTAAGTTTTCTTAAGACAAAATTGAAGAAACTCATAATGGAATATTTTGCACTAGTAAACACACCCATGATCATAGGTTGTAAATTGAGCAAATATGATGAATCTCCAAAAGAAAATCAAACATTGTATAAGTCAATGATTGGTATCCTACTATATGTGATGACATCAAGGCCAGAAATTATGCAAGCAGTAGGATTGGTTACATGATTTCAAGCTACACCAAAAGAAACTCATGTACAAGAAGTGAAAATAATATTCAAATATCTAAAGGGCACCTTAGAATTCGGAGTGTGGTACTCAAGAGGTGAAGATTTTACTCTAACAGCATATACAGATGTGGATTGGGAAGGCGGTGTTGATGATAGGAAAAGTACAATTGGAGGCAAATTCTTTCTAGGCAAGAATCTAGTGTCCTGTTTGAGTAAGAAATAACCTTTAGTTTCTCTATCCACAACAGAGGATGAGTATATAGAAGCAACATCATGTTTTATAGAAGTTGTTTGGATGAAGTAAACTTTGATAGATATTAAGGTATAATATGATCATCCAATGTCAATAATTTTTTACAACACAAGTGAAATAAATATTTCAAAGAATCTTGGTATGTGTTACAGGGAAAATGCCCCTACACTGGGTCTAGGTACAGGCAGAGCATTGACTTCCCTTAAAATATATTTCTACCCTTAAGCTACCCAAAAACTATCTAAACCGAATGACAAGAGAGAGGAAAGAGGGTCAATGGACACGCCTTTATTCCTCGCAGTTGGCGTAGACCTCTTTCACATGTTGCAGCCTCCTAGATTGTGAGGCTCCTCCCAAAGATAACCTGCAAAAGCTTAGGAAAACAATGCTACAACATATGCAATATATACTTATTACTTTTAAGGTTTAGATATAGATATAAATGCGTAAATCAATAAAAGCATACAAATACAATATTTTGGGACAAGGACGAACTCTTTTATTAAGTTTCAAGATAAAAATAAATTACAACCTTTGTCGGCAACCACTCCATGAACCAGGTCTGATCTCCTCTATCATGGCCCCAATTGCATCAATCCCATGATATCTTCTCACAACCTACTTATCACTTAGGA